>PPHD01024653.1:0-12051 GCA_002909625.1 Bambusicola thoracicus
CAGTGCCTGACGACCCTTTCAGAGAAGTAGTATTCCTAACGTCCAGCCTGAACCTTCCCTGGCGCAGCTTGAAGCCATTTCCTCTAGTCCTATCACTGTCACACAAGAGAAGAGGCTGACCCCCAGCTCACTACAGCCTCCCTTCAGGTAGATATAGAGAGCAATAAGGTCTCCCCTGAGCCTCCTCTTCTCCAAACCCTCTGTCTGTAGTGCCTTGTATTGCATACAAGTTTATTGGTCACTGTAGTACATACATGCCTCTGTTTTGGTTTTCCCCCCATCTCCAGAGGCATGTTGCTTGGCAGTTCATTTGCAGAGAGTCTGATAGTGGCTGATCGCTTCTGGCTGGGGTTCCTGTCTTTTGGTGCTCTCCTTGTTTTGGTTACAGAGCTCATGCCCATGATGTGCAGTTTAGGCCCATGTCAAGCTCTTTGAGCTGCTTGGAAGTGGGCTGAACGTCTGAACTGGAGGGCGATGTGAGGCTTGAGTACATCTTGTCCTGAAAGCAGAGCTGCTGGTGTTCCCCTTACAGAAACACCAAGTTGTAAAGGCAGAGGCTAACTGGAAAAAAAATAAAAATAAAAAAAACAACATTTTTCTTAGGATCTGAGGCATCTATTGGTATTTTTGTGTAACAGAGTATTGTATTGTGTCAGCATAACAGTGCAACGCGGTGCTGTATTTATTGTTGTATGGATTGTCACGTTCCCAGATCCCCGAGTGCCTGAGCTTTCTCTGGGTGAAAAATTGTGAAAAACACATTTTGCAGACCAACTTTCTGTCACTGAGAAAACCCATGAATAATTCTGAGTGAGAAGCAGACTTGAGGAATTTGCAATCTGCTCATAAACAGAAGTAGTTTCTCTGAATAAATAATTGGTTGGGAATCAGTCGGCCCACTCAACTCCAAATCCTTCTCAAAAGATAAGTTTGGCCTTATGGGAAACTACACACAGATACATGTTTTTAGAACAAACCCCAGATAGAATATTAAAAACTAAAGTCAATAAAAACAAACTATTATTATGCATTGAACAATGAACAAGAGAAAGAACAAACTGCAGTCATTTAATGACAGGCCATTAAAATGTGCTGTTGTGCTGTCAAAACTGGGATGTCAACGGGAAGGCTGAAATGCAAGTATACCTCTGGTGGCACTGGTGTTTCAGAGGTAGAGTTGCAGTAGTAGTAAAGTGCCACTGGCAGCAGTGCCAGGCGTTGCTGTGTTGGCTGCCATCCTGCTGCTGTGTCCTGGATCCAGCATGCCTGGAAGAGAAAAAGGATGCCTGCATACAGTGGTACTGCAGAAACTCCTGGTGACAGAGCAGTCACAGCTTTCCTCCAGCTACACAAAGAGCCATTGCCCAGGGCTGCTTTGACAGAAAGGAGAGAAGCAGAAAGGTGGCAAGGTGTTGTTTTTGAATTGCATCAGGAGTTCCGCCAGCTCTGTTTGTGTCAGAGAAACAAGATCTCAGCCTAGAGAAAGGCCTGTGTGTGTTTGGCTCCTGATGGAAAGTGGTTGGCTCTTTGCTGCTGCTTAGAGCCCTCGTAAATAGCTTCAAATGAGAATGTGCTCAAATGGAGAAGTATGAACTATGACCACAGAGGGAGGGGGTCAAACCCTGGTCTGGCACTGCAAGGCATCTCGTGAGCAAAACTGAACAGAGATCCTTTAAAATACAGTACAGTGAAGGAGCAGTGGTGTATATGTTGAACTTGTCACTGAGTCCTGAGCATGAGTAAGGTAGCAGTGATTTTCTGAGGATGCTTGCAAAAGGATTTAATGGCTTTTCAATGCTTGAAGTTGCAGCTGTTGTGTTCCCATTAATGCTAGTTTGAACTGTGCTACAGAGACTGTCAGGAACCATCCTGGTTTCTCCATTCTGCCCCTGCAAACACAAATGGAAGGAGCAGCTTCTGGAGTTGCTCAGGCCCTGATATTTAACCGGTCACAGGTGGGTGTGCAGTGGCTAGGAAGAGCACAGTCCCTCCATAGTCTATGTGAGAGGTATGTTCTGCTAACAGCAGGTGCACAGCAAGAGAGAACAGAGCCTGACTTCCCTCCTGGAGAAACCCTTCTCTCTGCAGAAGATCTCCAAGGGCACCAGTCTCCTGAGCCTAGGTTTGTGGCTGTCCAGCACAGTCTAAGACATTGTGTTCTTGTTGCTGACAATGCTACAAAAGCCAGAAATATCGCAGCTTTGCTTCCAGCTGTCAGACTGAGGAGCTGACGGTTAAATAAGTCACCTTTTCTCTCCAAGGCACAGTCAGAATACTTGTGTTGTCTGTGCTGCTTTTCAGAGAAAACCATGTGCTACAAAAGGCCTGCTCTCACTGGTGAAAGCTGGGCTAAGATCTCTGCCTTCTGTGAAATGTCACAAGCTGACACCAGTTTGGGCTGTGGCACAATGTCACTGTCACTGGAGAGCACCTTTGTCCTGGGAGACTGCCCCACTCATAAGTTTGGGCACTTGCTATTTGCCTTGCCATTGCATGAGCTGAGGAAAAACAGGGAAGGCAGCATTAAGGTCCCAGTACAAGCTTTATGGGTGCTTTATTTCAGATAGTACTGAAGCAGTTTGGGTACACATAGGTAAACATCCTGGACTTCCATGCACCTGAGGAGATGCAGTACTTTGGCAAAGCTGTGCAGCCACAATTTTTTGCAGTTTTAATCTTATCCCTGACTTTTTCAAGGCATTCTTGGTGAGAAAACAAAGCAACACATTCAGCACAACCTGTAGTGTTGTGCACACAGATGAAAATGCTGATCGTCTTGTTTCCCTTACTGAAATGTGCACATGAAAAAGCATTTGAACTCTTGTGGAATTCATTTCTTTGGAAGCCATGAACTAGGACAGTTTATTTCTAGAAATCAAAATTGATCATGTTCCATAGTGGTTTGAAGTAACAAGTCAATACACTTAACTGAACACTAGTGGAACTTCTTTGATGTTCTTTCTGTGTATCAAAATGAGTAGATGTATTTTTCCTTAGTTTTGGAGTAGCAAGGCTCACGATGCAATTTGTCTGTAAATCCAAACTCTGTCTCCATGCCCTGGTCAAGTCTTGAAGAACATGCGCTTTGAAAGGGGCACAGTCAGGACCTGGACCTTCAGAAGAGTGAACATGGGGCCATCGGATGGGATTCCCCTGGGAAACTGTTCTTAGGGACAGAGGAATAGAACAGAGGAGAGGGATGAGAGAAATAACAAGAAGGGATTCTATAGGTATACTAAGCGTAAGAGACAAGCAAAGGAAGTTTATCCCCTCTGATAAATGAGAAGGGAGATCTGGCTTCTTCAGACACGGAAAGGGCTGAGGTGCTTAATGAGTTCTTTGCTTCAGTCTTCACAGTCAGTCAGCCAGTCTTCATATCCCACTCCTCTCACATTCCTGAACTTCCAAGGTGGGGATCAGAGGGGCAAAATCCATCCCCTCTGTGGAGCAGGTAAGAGTGGAGCAAGTCCAAGACCACCTCGTGAGGCTGAGTATGTACAAGTCTATGGGGTCAGATGACATGCCTCCCAGAATCCTGAAGGAACTGGTTGACGTGGTTGCTGGGCCACTCTCCCTCACATCTGAAAGATTGTAACTATCAGGCAAAGTCCCCAGTGACTGGAAAAAAGGTAACCATCATTTCCATTTGTGAGAAAGGAAGACCTGAGGAGCTACAATTTCTAGTAGTTCCTCTGTGCCTGGGGAGCAGATCCTCTTGGAAGAGACGTTATGGCACACATGAAACACAGAGGTGATCCAAGACAGGATCACCCATGACTTCAACAAGGGCAGATTGTGCTTGAACAATCTGGTGTCCATTATCTATCAGGACCTGTGCAAGGCCTCTGACATGGTCCCACACCACATCCTTATCTCTGTGTTGGAGAGAGACACATTTGAAGGCTGGACTATTAGGTGGATAAAGAATTGGTTGTATGTTCACATCCAGAGTGTTGTTGTCAATAGTTCTATGCTCAGGTGGAGCCAGTCCCCCTTTGCTCTACCCTTGTAAGTTCCCATGTGGGGTACTGCATCCAGACCTGGGGCCCCCTGCAGAAGAAGGGTATGGAGCTGTTGGAACAGGACCGCAGAGGAGGGCAATGAAGATGATCAGAGTGCTGGAACACTTCTGCTTTTGTTCACAGGATGTTTCTGCATCTGAATTATCTCTACTGAATTAAGCAGCAGGTCTAGAAAAAGGCTTTATTTCACTAAGAAAGCAGATAGTAAGAAGATTTATGCTTCCTGTTAGCTACTCAATGATATGATCAATTAAGAAGGTTTTGGTATTTAATTCTTACAGAGAACTCATTCATTTGGACTGCATGTCTTGAAAGACACCAAAGAGATAAGAAAATTAAATATCATACTATGAATAGCCTTCAAGTCCCTTTGTCTACTGCTGGACACAGCTCAACAACTTCTCCCTGTGTCTGAGCTAACAAACCAATTCTCATCCTTCTCCACAGCTCCTCCTCTGCACCAGGCTCTGCTTTCTGCCCACCCTGCGTGGGGCCGAGCAGATAACCCAGCAAGGTGATGGCGGGCTCTGCTCAGCTGTTGCATTTAGCATGTGAGGAGGGCTTGTCAAGCAACACCAGCTGGAACAATATGAAGTAGCTATATCTCCCGTGTCGGAATGATGAATATGGAATGCCAAAGATTGCCTAAACATAAGTTATCCAGCTTGGTCTTTTCCTAAATGCAGGGGAATGAATTGCTGAAGGCCCAGCTCTCGAAGGAAGTTCAAGACATTAACCCAGCTGCAACTGGTCTCCCTCTGTGAAATTATGGCAGAAGTTGCACCTCAGATGGCTTTATATTTGCATTTTTATTAAATATTTATTGTTTCTACTCCTGCAAGGAACCATTATGTAGTAGACATCCTATATATTTTTATATTCCCATTTTCTCCTAGTTTACATGTGCTACTGCCTGAAATAAACATACTCAATCATAAAAAAATCATAATATCCAAGGTTACTTTAGCATTTTCTTTCCTGAGGTTTCATCCAATTAGCATTTGTTTTTTTAAAATATGATAATTTTCCTGAAAATAGGGGAAAAATAGAAGAGAAGCAGCCCAGGTATTTATGAGCCAATGTAAAAACATGCTATTAATAGTACTGCTGTGCACTCAGGGTGCCTTCCCTCTGAGTCCCTTAAAATGCAAGATACAAATGAATTATAAATGCACCTTTCCCCAGTCTCTCTGAAGTAGGTACTGCTAATTGAACTTCATAGACAAAACAACCAAATGGCAAAGAGATATGTTTCAAACCCCATCTTCCCTAGTAAGTCCTTCAGTGCATTTAGTAGCTGTATCAGTGAGCACCATTTAATACAAGTATTTTCAAGTGAAGTTGTAACAGGGGGGCCCATCCATGCCACATGCAAAGGGACAGGAGAGAGAACAAGCTGACCACTGAGGCATTTATGGTCAGTCTGAAGAGAGCTTTTCAAGATGCTGAACAGAGAAATCAGCCAAGAGCCTCCCATGCACCCCAAAAGTCAGAGCATGGCACCACTCATTGAGGGCTGGCTGCAGTGGCCATGCATCGCTCAGCTTTGGATCACAGGACAAACGTCTTTCATGTTGGTTAAAAACATGAGTGCAAAATCAAGCCTGTCCTCACTGAGGACTCTCATCTTCAATAGTGCAGTCTCAAATGCTCTCAGTGGTGAGACTGAGCAGATGTGGATGGTTACCAGGAAAACCACCGAGGAGTCTTCCAGCACAAGAGGCCATTAGGTACTTAAAGCCCAGAACAGGACCCGATCCATGCAGGAGAAGTGGCAGCAGCTGGCTCTAAGTGGATAATAGCGGCAGCCACATCCGTAACCCCATGTGTGGTGGTTTAACTACACAGACATTTGTCTACCTCTGCTATATAATCTTCTTTCTCTGCACCATCTATTCTCTTCCCTCAAGTGGCTGAGACTGAGGGCAGTTTAGATGAGAACACTTCTTTTATTGCCTGCACAACTAAGGAACAGTTTTGTGTCTACTCCTGTTTGCTCACTACTACTGCAGCAAAGTGAGCATGCTTGCTGGAGCCCTGCATGCAGAGTGGTTGCAGGGTTAGGCACAAAATGGGGATTGAGGACAGCTCAAAGTGTGAACAAAAAACAGGAATGAACACAGAGGGACAATTACTGCAAGTGGGTTGAAAGAGAAGAATGCCTTCAGGAGGTGGGAAAAAAAAACAAAGCAAAACAACAAAAGGCAGGAGGTGGAAAAGGAGATTTAGAGACACTGGTAGGTTTTGCATGGTTAGACTGATGTTTAAAGCACATGCTCAATGGGGCAACAACTGGAAATGAATTTGACAAGACAGAGGCAGTAGCATGGCTGTTCCAAGCATCTGAGCTTCGGGGGCTTCAGTAAGTGTCCACAGAGAGCATGAGCTGATGAACTGCTGGTAGGTCTTCAGCTTTTGTGTTTGTGAGCTCATAGGGAAAAACAGGGTTTTGAGCTTCAGCTAGGTTGCAACTTTTATTACAAATTTAATCACAAATGTGAAGAAAGCAAGTAAATCTTCTTGGATAATGAACTCTAAAGCAAATGCTGTGTGGTGTTTCTGGGATAGGCCTTGCCCAGATTTATCCTGTGTACTCATTAAATTGTTGTAAGTGTTTAGAGCCCATAGATACTTTTACTGCCCTATTAAATCTAAATTAAATGCTTTTTTAAGACACTTGGAATGCTACCATTTGCCCCAGCAGGGAATATGCAAAGGAACTCTTTTAAAAGAAATCAGGGCATATTCTCAGGAACACTTTAACAAAGGCAAGGAAAAGCCAGTACCATGCTGGGCATCACTGCAGGTGTTCCTGGGCTTTCCTATTAGATTTTGGCTTTGCTGATTAAAAAGCCTTGCTAAATTTGGATGGGAGCCATGAGCAGTTCTGTCTTTGCAACAGCCCTGGAAAACAGTGCTCAAGCTGTGGCTGTCTGGCATGGGCTAAGCATGGGCTGCCTTCCAGGCCTGTTCTTGTTGGGTTCTGGTGTCACCCCATGCCTCTGCCTCTCAGGGGCTCAAGTTGCTTTCCCTGGTGGGACCAGGTGTTAGCTGTTGTGCCCATTGTTATCTTTCCTTGGTTTAAGAAAGTACCTAAGTTACAAGACATGGCGAGAAGTTTGGTGAATAATTGTAGCTTGGGCATGTCTCTTGGGATCCTTTTTCTGCAGCTTCTCTGTAGGACGTGATCTTGTTGAAGGAGAATGGAGGATGTCAAGTCTGATAACTGCCTAATGCTGCTATCACTGTGTAATTGGGGTTATACTTCTGTTAAGACTGCAGTGAGAAAATACATTCGGTTGGCTAGCCAGCACATAATGTGCTGCACAGAGGGAGAAAAAAAACACTACTGCTTGTCTTTGCCTGTGCTGTTATTACTAGGTGATCTAAAAAGTTCCTCATTGGGTTTGCTACTGCTATCCATGACAACGAATTTGGGATGCTCTCACCTTTTTGATTATAATTGCGTCATCCATCCCTCTCCTAGAATACAGTCTGAGCTGGAGGTACAGGAAGTTGGCACTGCTGGAAATTTTTCCTTTCTACAGCATATTCCTGACTCCTGAGATAAAGTCTGCAGCTGCCCAGAAATTCTCCATGGGTCCACTCTCCAAGCTGCGGACCAAGTCCTGCCCCTACTGAAATCACTGAAAGATGGACTGTTGACAACAGCAGGACTTGGATATCACACAGGCTTTTTCTTTGCCTTTTGGTCTCTTCGATATAACTGCCTGAATTCTTTTTTTTTTTTTTTTTTTTTTTTTTCCCAATAAAACAAAATGCTGCAGCAGCACAGAATGTCACAACCTGCCCATTTTATTGCCAACTGAGGCTGTATTGGTCTTTGGGCATATTTGCTTTTACAACACAGTAGGTAGTACCTTGCCCCCACCTTCACTACTTCAGTGCTGATGTTTCAATTTAAAAATGCTTCTTTTTGAGTGGATGTGAGTGGTTCTCCCTAATAACAGCATCAGTGTTACTATGGCTACAGCTTTCTATTGTGGGGCTTTAGAGTGTGAAAAAGAGAAAACTTAGTCCCACACCGACAGTTAAATGTTATTAATAAACCAGACAGAAATGGATATATACATTAGCTAACTCATGTATCTCAGACCACTGCCTGCAGTGAATACATATTCCTTTAGACTCTTAGTCTTTTGTTCCTCCATGGATATCTAACCTACTTCACACTGTCAGGAATCAGAAATGCATGGTGTATTTGACATTTCTCTCGACTCAGAGCAGAACTATTCTCTTGCTGTCAATATGATTAATGTGTTAAATTCTTCAACACCTTTTTGCCTTCTCTCTGTCCCTCTTTTGGACTACATTAGAGACTGAGGTATGAGGAATGTTGGGTGTCTTTGACTTGGCAATTTTTTCCTAATTTGCTGAATTCAGTGTTACATTCCTTCTTGTGGCCAGAATACAAGGGTTTGGGGTTGAGAGTTTATTGAGGTAATATTTAGGTGATATTTTTTTCTGGGAATAAATACTTTTTTTTGCAATACGTCCATTACCATCTGATTTAATAAGAAGCACAAAACTTCTAAATGAACATCTTTCACCGATTTCATCCCTGGAGATGTTCAAGAAATATTTAGACATTGTACTATGGGACATGGTTTAGTGAGGAAATATTGCTAGTAGGTGAAATGTTAGACTAGAGGACCTTGGGGGTCTTTTCTCACCTTGGTGATTCTATGATTCAGTAATACTATGATTCTTCTTGTGAGCTTCACAATATTTGACAAAATAACTGAAATTCTTTCTGAAAGTTTGGAGTATGCAGATTTTTGACATATGTTAAAAATTCTTATTTTGCTGGATGTCTGTGGAGTCAGGTTTTTGTGCAAATACTAATGACTTCAGGTTTGTGAAGAGCATGCCAGCCAGTAAACATAGATGCTGGGATACTAAACACAGCCACAGCAAAGTGGCCTGAAGTTTGAACACTGCGTTGTTCACAGATGATTCTGTGCGGAGTCGGCCAAGGTCTCACAGTAGCTATGAATTATTCATTTGATTCATAATAAATTACACAGTCTGAACAGGGGAAGTAGAATAATTTGGAAACAGAGGATGTTACTTTTACCATCCTAATTAACAAGGTCTGAGATTTTATACATTGTAAGGTTTTTCCAATATTTTCAATATTTAATAGGGGAGCCTTTCAAGTTATTTAAGAGCTTAAATCACTTGTTAATTCTTGGCCTTTAACACTGAGTTACTAACAAGTTGATTATTACATATATATATTTATAGTCATCTCAGAAACAATTTAACTTACAGTAAAATTACTTTATATTCAGAAAATGTTCTAGCATTTGCAGATGTTTGTTGAAATTTTTAGTTTACCCTTAGGAGAAGAATGATGTGCTGAGATTGTGATAGCAGTACCCTGAACTTGTGAGCTCAAAAGGTTCCTTTCAAATCTTCATTACAGTATTTGACCCCAGAAGAAACTCTAAATTCACTCAGAAAGAAAGATCTTATGTACAGCTTCTACATAATGCCTGGTGGATGGTGCTCATTGTTGAACCAAACATGGTATCCTAGTTAGGTGGTTGAGAGACATATGCCTCCTAAAACATGCAGGCTGAAACTCCCAGCTGTATGGACAACAAATTAATTTAAGGTATATGCACATTCAAGCACTAGAGGTAAATATGATTATTTTTAAACAGTGTTTCAGAACACCTGTTGTTGTCTACTGACTCAACCTTCAGCAAGCTTTCAGAAGGAATAACAGTTGTCTTGTCGCATATATTGAAGGGCACAAGAAGAAACAAGACCTGTCATCTGGTTTATATTTGACTGTTCTGACCAGTTTCCTGGTCTCTGTACTGGTGCTTTCCTCCAAGCCTCATTAATTATGCTTGGTGAACCAATATTGAATCAATTTTAGTTGCTTCTTGGACAATAGTAATTCTTAGATGTCTGAGTTAATTTGTTCTACTAGAGTAGATGCTGTAACTTCTTGGGCCAAGCCTGGTCTGTGCATGGTAAAGTTCAACTGGACTTACTGAACTTAATTCCACTGACCTCAGCCCAGCAATCCAGCCTGTCCAGATCCCTTTGCAGGGCCTTATACTGTCAGGCAGATCAACACTTTCTTCTAACTGGGTGTCATCTGCAAATTTACTGAGGGTGCACTCAATCCCTTCATCCAGATCATCAATAAAGATATTAAACAAGATGGGCCCCATTATTGACCCCTGGGGAATACCACTTGTGACTGGACACCAGCTGGATTTAACTCAGTTCACCACCGCTGTCTGAGACTGGCCACCCAGCCAGTTCTTAACCCAGAAGAGTCTACCTGTCCAAGCTATAGGCTGCCAGTTTCCGCAGGAGAATACTGTGGGAGAGAGAGCTCATAGAGTCATAGAATGGCTTAGGTTGGAAAGGACACTAAAGATCATCAAGCTTCAATCCCCCTTGCCATGGGCAGGGTTGCCTCCCACCAGATCATGTTGCCCAGGGCCCCATTCAGCCTGGCCTTGAACACCTCCAGAGGTGGGGCACCCACAGCTCTCTGGGCAGCCTCTACAAGTGCCTCACCACTGTCTGAGTTAAAAACTTTTCCGAACAGCTATCCCAAATTTCTCCTTTTAGTTTAAAGACATTCTCCCTTGTAGTATCACTATCAAACCATATAAAAAGTTGTTCTCTCCCCCCTGCCTGTAGCAGGGCAGTTGGAACCTGATCTCTTCCAACTCAGGCTATTCTATGACTCTGTGATTTCCTTCAAGTACTGGAAGGCCACAATGAGGTTTCCGCAGAGCCTTCTCTTTTCCAAGCTAAATAAGTCCCATAAATATGTCACAGAGGGGCAGCGTTTCCTTTAACAATGCTGGAAAATCGTTGACTGTTCAAGAATGGGGCATTTATCAGAATTAAATTGTTGCACTCCTTTGCACAGGTTGAAATAGCTACACTGTAGATGAACGCATCTGCCTCTTGAGTGTGAGCAGAAGGAGCTGTGCCTGCTTATGTTGTGGAGGTAATTATGCTCTTAGTCCTTTTGGTACTGCAGGTGTTGTACAGTGAATCTGTGCTAATACCATGCCACTGATTATCTGAATCTAGAGGCAGATTTGAAAAAAAATCTTTCATATATTCTAATCACCTCTGCTTGTTCATGTTGCTGTAAATGCTATTTCAGAGGTCATTATTTACACACTACAGGTTTACAAAAAGTTGCAGTCCACCCTTTCCCTTCGAACCACTTAGAATAAGTCTGTGTTGGGTTCAGTTTGAAGTACATGCTGTATTACGCTGGTCATGTTTGCCAGAGTGATACGAGTATATCTGTGATGTGAGCAATTCTGGACTACACAGCTCTGAAGAAGTAAAGGTGGCTTAATATACTACATCCATCCAAACAAGAACATTTATAAGCAGGAAACTTTCCATGTATACACTTACATATCTTTATTACGTTAAAACTTAATGCATAACTTTCTTGGGGAAATAGCATAAGCAAATGGCTCATGAATTGTCAAATACAAGGAAACATGCAAAACATGAAAGATGCAGTGCTAAGTGATTGTAAGCTGGATGCATGAAATTTTAATGACTTTGAGAAAGGGAACCACCTCATCATTGATTAATAAAGCATTGCATTCAAAATGATAATCTATCTGGCATGCATAATAATTTAAGAAAGGAATAACACAATTATTTTCTTTTCAGATGGTTTATCATGTTTGCGCATTAAGTGAGTCATGCAAGAGCGTGTTTGCTTTAAAACAGAAATGAGAGGACATCTGTTCAGATAGAAACACTTCAATATACTCAGGAGACATTTTTTCCACTTAGCTTTCACTCCTTGACTTTCTGGCAAAGGCAGAATTTTGAGCAATGGCTTAATAACAAAAGCTATTGCTGCAAGTATTTGTTTGTCCTTTCAAGTATTTTCAGACCTTGTCTTGAGGGCTAGAATTTTGCACCTGCTGTAGGGACTAATTGGATTACTCCTTTTCCTTTTCCTTTTCCTTTTCCTTTTCCTTTCCTTTTCCTT
>PPHD01024654.1:0-12051 GCA_002909625.1 Bambusicola thoracicus
ATATTATGACATGTATGTGTATATACCTGTCATAATTTGGAATAGCAACTAGTAAAATTACATCTCTTATTCAATAAAGTTACAGTTCAAAACAGATTTCATTTACTCTTCAATTATTTAAGAAGCTTTGAAGCAGTGGGAAAGGAAAACTGTAGTATAAAGAACAGGTGCGCCCTGACTCAAACTTTCTCTTTAGACAGGAAGAAGCCAAATCTGGCCCTGAAGCTGTGTACCTACATCAGTATTCTGCTGAACACAACATAGTCTTCCTACTGCCTATATCAGTTTAGGTTATCCTAAAGTGGTACCAGTGGAGCTTTGGTCACTTACATATGTCTATGGGAACCTCCACTCAGTTCTCTAGCCCGTTTGTGCATGTATTACAAAAAAAGTCTGTTTTCCTCATCCAGATTGCAGATTGGTGGATGCGTGCTTTGTGATCTACTCAAAATTGTGTTTCATCTTCATTGTTCTGTGGGTGGTCCCCTCCACTGTTATTTATTACCTGCTGATGACAGAATGATTGTTTTTCTTCTGGGGTTTTCCTTGGTTCTCCTTGTTAAATGTTGGAAATAGTCCAGCAAAATATTTTATTCTCGGAATCTGCTGATTTTTCAGTATTTATATGGTTTGGAGACTTGAAGTGGGTTTCTTCTCATCGACTTCTGTGAGGGTAGGTTTCGGCTTATTCAGTAGACTAAGGCATCTATTTTTCGGCTTTGGCATGCAGGTGTCTCCAGGCAAGATAAGTATCTGAGCTCCCTTCTAGCCAACAGAGATCCAGACAGCAATGTTCATGGGGCCTACAGTAGGTGATGGCACACACAGATAGCCCACAGAGGTCTCTGCTGGTTGCTTTTTCTGAAATAGCTCAGGACACTGTGGGAATAACAGGGAGTCTACAGACCCCACAGAGGCAGAGTGAAACCGCCTACTTCTCTGCCATTCTAGTTCAGCTTAGTCTTAACCATTGCAAGTCTTGCTCATTTGAGTGTACTGGGCTAAAATAAACAATATCTGCCAACCAAAAGCTGTTAATGTATCTGTTTAAATAACATCTTAGTAACTTTTCTGTTCTTCCCAGTGGAAATTTGAAAATTACAGATAATTAGAAAAGTAGGAAGTATTGGACAGTATTATAGTAGGCTTCCTTAATAAATCTAACTATCCAATAGACAACAGCTACAAAAAGAAAATAACAATACAGAGAATTAGAGACTTGATGCAAAAGGTTTAGGTATCTGGGTAAGCAAATTGTCCACAAAAGTGTGAGCAGCTTTCAGCTTTTTGAAAATCCATGTTTTGAACTGTAGATAATGTATACTTGGGAAGGTCATGTACATTCTAAGAGTTATGAAAGCTCTTTTGTACAAAAATCAAAGAATTCAGCTAAGATCTTGAGTTTGTGAAAAGTGGCAAAGCTCTTCCCCACACAATCAAATTGTCATTCTGTAAGAAGGTATCTCATAAACTTCAGTGAAGTGTCTGCACCTAAGTAATATCTTAGTGAATTACATTATTGCTTAGAAAAAAAAAGAAAAAAAAGAAACAAAAGAAATAAAAACTCAAGCTGTCTGATCAGACCAAACACATTAAAAACATAGATGTATTTTTTAGATACAGAACTAGAGTTTCTACGTTTCTCAGTTTACTTGATGAAAGTACTGGCTATACAGACTGCTCTGGAATAGACAATACAGGGTTCATGAATTTCTCAGTGTCCAGTGTAGAACATCGAGCAAAGACCCTGCACACTTTTTGCAGATACTTCCTACTTTCAGGAATGCTTTAGTTCCTCAGCACCTTCTGTGTCTATTGTAGAAATTAATCATGAACACTGAGTATAGATTTGATTTTGCACTGTGTGTAATTTATAACTAACTCGAGGCTCTGCATCTCATTAGTTCTGGGTGGGTCTCTCCCACCAGGATAAACAAGCTTCATTTCATGATGTTTTGGCCTATCTGATTTAATATTGAGTGAATGCAATGAAACTGATGACATGCAAATGTCCACGGGCAAACCTGACAGGATTATTCAGAGAGTATAAGAGGGCTGGTGGTCTTCTTCCTTACTTCCTATCAGTTTTAGAGTGGAATTTTTGTGATTTAGATTCTCTTAACAATGTTTGACAGATCAGTCATGTTTTAGCAATCAATCAGAACATAGCACAGGCTTGGGTCAGGACTCAAAGACTTGGATCATTTTGATCTGAACTCTCTATTTCAATTAAAAAAAAAAGTTATTAAAAAGGCAACAAATGAACAAAGCCGAGAAGGACTAGAACATAAAGAAGAATAGGGAGGAATCATAAGAAACAACCAACTTACAGATGTATTTTGTCCTTTCCTTTCTGAGCTCTGAGGACATTGCCTGCAGATAGCACAGTCTTGATCAGCACCTTGTCCTGATGTGCAGGACTCAGTCAACAGAGTGCATTGAACAGCCATTAACCATTGTGGAAAATACATAATGCTGGGTGTTTTAATGGAAAGAACGTAGATAATTTCACCTTCATGACAAAATATTTGGCATAAAGTACCTTAGGAAGTGCTAATGGAAAACTCAGTAAAGGAGAAGGGACTCACATCACCCATATTGCTTTTTGTTGTTCAGAGTGCATCATAGGTTAAGAGGTTTTTAATCTATGGGTGTATATTCATTACAGGTATGATTTTTCCTTTCAGGTATGAGTGCTTTGTTCATACCTTAGTTGGTCAGGAGAATGATGAAATACTGAAATATAGACTTGCACTGGAATAAAGGACTTGAACTCAATCTTTAACTTTATCAAAGAGAAGACTGAGCAGTGATTTGATTTGACCTTGTGTACACCTACACGATAAAGGTACGTTTGCTGATAGTTTTCTTAGGCCAGCAGTCTGAAAAATCTCTAATCAAACAAAAATAAGAGCAAGAATATTCAGATGGCAAACAAGTAAGCTTTAACCACAGGACCGTTTAATAATCAGAACAGTAAACTGAAGATTTCAAAGATGTTTATTCTTTAATGCTAAGCACTTAAAAAAATAAGGACTGCATATTTTTTTTCCTTCATAGGAAGGTAAGAGTATGCTTACTGTCAAACTGGACTTGAGATTGTTTTATGGCATGAGCTATGTGATGAGTCAGACACCTGTTAGCAACTCAAGAGACTTTCAGCAACTTTCTTCTCTGATAGACTGTCTCTTAATCCAGAGGCTATAGGTTGTAGACAATGTGGCAAGTTGGTTTGGTGAATTTTGTTCTTTTCTTTCTCTTGGGAGCAGAGAGAGCAAATACCACCAAATGTGCCTCAATCTTCTCTTCCCTGAATATCTTGTTCAGTCAAGGACTGTAATGAAGTGGTGGGTTCAGAGAGAGAAGTCTGAATAAACTTTAGGTGCTATACCTTTCCCCTTTCACATGGTTGTACCTAAAAACCATAATCTCAACCAAATTGTAGACAACACTGTCTACAACTACCTTGGAGAAGACAGGGCCTTTTTTTTTTTTTTTTTTTTTTTTTTTTTTATGAAGATATATGTACATTTTTATGTATTAATTGCCCCACTACTTGTTTTCTCATCCAGACTGTAGCACTTTGGTCCACTTTTCTTCCTTATTAAATGCACCCCCTCTACTCTGGATGTGCTAATGCACAGGTGTTTGTTGGCATGCCCTAGAGTAGGGATATGCACAGGGAAGATCACCTGGCTAGAGGTGGCAGAAGGGCAGGCTTCAGGGTAAACACCCTCTGAGCCAACCACCACCTGTGTTGGTTTGCCTTGGGTCTTTGCCATGGACCATGTGCACAATCACATCTCTGTGTCTCATGTTCCCAGTTGTTCAATGGAGATGGCAATACTTATTTGAATTTCTTCATTCTGAGGATGATCTTCTGTGAGAATACATACAACTCCTGATACAAAAGGTAATTGTAGAAGGGCTAATATTCTAACTTTGTGAAAAGGCACATGTGGTTTTTCTTGGAAACATGATGACTTAGAAGATCGCTTTCTCCTTGAAACAATGCAGCCTGGAATCCCTTTAAGGCTCTTTACGCTAACAACATAACTGCAAAAAGCTTATGAGCAAGCATGCACTAAATTACAACCTCCTCCTACAGGAACTCCAAGTTCCTTTTAAAAGAAGCTGTTCGTTTTGCTGCTGAACTAACATGATTAAACAAGACAGGTCTGGCTGGGCTCTTCCACATTGTCAAATCTTGAACAAAAGACATAATTTTCCTATTTCTTACAGCTCCAAATAGTCTGCTTATAGAGATGGCAATTACTCACAGGCAGCGTAACTCAAGATCTCTCCAATGTTTACATCTCTACATGAAGCATACATTTACATGGCAACGGCATGGGACAAGACATGTCTTTTAATTTTCCCATAATAATTCATAGCAGGATCTTTTGCCAAAAAAACACTGGAGCTGATTACCAAGTGTGACTATGATTGGATCATTTAGCAATTTGAGTTTCCACACCTTTTGTGCTAGGCTGGGCTTTGTTTTACTTAAAGCAATAATTGCATTCTAATTTCATAATATGGGCCATGGTTGCTTCATCTCTCTGTGCCTTCAAGGAAAAGAAAAGGTGTACAGAACACAACAAATATTTTTTTAATTAATTTTTTAAAATGAGCTAATAAAAGTTTACCTGCTTCACAGGTGTGCTTGGTGCAAAGCAGCTTAATTATCATTCCCACAGTCCCTGTAAGAAGGGATCACAAAGGGATTAGCCATTGGTGCTATCCCAGTAATAATGAATTAAACATTTAGGAAGAACAGAGTTAAAAAACTCTGTTTGTTAGAAGTATAAGCATGGCAAAGATTTTTGAATAAAATGTATTTAATTCAGGTAGATTTTCAAAACAGAGTGGAAATGGATAATTTCAAATAAACCTGGACTCCACACTGTATAGTGCTCAAATTGGCTTCACAATTCCTCCAACTCATAAGATGAACAATGGAGAAGATGAAGGCATGTGTCTCATCCGACTAGGGCAGGTCAAAATCTTCTTGGAGACTTTTTACCATTTTTTCTCATCCGGAGTCTTAAGACATACACTTTATCTCAAGTGATAGAGTCATCTCAGTTTATCAGGTCACATAACATGTGACAGGTCACAACATGTCCCAGCTAGTGTAGGTTTCCATTAGATTACTCATTATCATCTCCAGTGCAGCAGCAAGAAGTTACCAGTCTCAGGTACTTCGTGACAGATCTAATTAAGCGGTTTCTACCTCCATACCTATGCACAGCCTGGAACTATTGACAAAGGGGAAATAGAGGAAATGAACATTTGGAGGCCTACTGTGTGATCCTTTCTTTTCCATGGCCCTCAGAGCAGGTATAGTACCGAGCTCTTTCCTGAAAGCCAAACAGATCAAGTTATTTGAGACCAAAGTTTCCCTCATTTAAGACACTATGGGTCTGATCTCATTTTTGATGTACATTTTCCAGTTTATTCATAGAATCATAGAATCATTAAGGTTGGACAAGGCCTCTAAGATCATCGAGTCCAACTGTCCAGCTACCCCCAATATTACCCATTAACCATGCTCTTGTCACTTGTCACTTTCATAGCATCTACTTCTCTGAGGGTATTCAACCACGTCATTTTTCTGTATTGATCTCTGCCACAAACCTCATTTGAGGTAATCTCTTTGTTTTTCCCTAGATACAGACATATCTTTGTATGTGGTGCACCCCTATCATACTGGTAGTCTGGAAATTTGGTAAAACCACCTCTCATGCTTGATACTTCATATTCCCAAAATCATAACTGCATGTATTTCCAGAAGTTTTTAGGTTATAAAAGCTCTTCCTTTTGATGTTTTGGAGTAGCAATCATCCTTCTCTACATTCAGAGGTATGAATCCATGCTTGTTGAACACATATGCCCTGAATTCCTTATAACGTGATGAGTTTTTGCTCTGTATGAAGTGTATTGATATGAGTTAAGACCAAGTAGCTCTTCATATGTTTCCTGACCACTTGCATTAACAGTATGTCTTAGTATTTATGACATTTTTTGGTTATACTTTAAAGGCCTCTTAAGGCACTGTATCCTTAATCCTTCCCAGAACGTGATAGGAAAGATAAATGTGCTCAGTCACCTCTTCTTGCAAATCAGCAAGAGGTTCTATATAGTAAGTTTCCCACAGTACAGGAACAGCAGTGTCAGATTTAGGATTAGGATTACAAAACATCTAGGACCTTCTTCTGTCTGTAAATACCTGTGAAATTTTAGATGCTTTAAAAAGTCAGTTATCCAGATTGGATGAGAGCTATTACATACAATGTAAGCATAGCCATCTGGCTCTGAACCTGCTTCTGTCCACTTGTGGCCAGCAAGGTAAAAGAGGATTCTGGAGAGCATCTTTTACAGCATGCAACAGGCCTCCAGTTTGAAACATGACCTGCTCTTTCTATTTGTTTTACAGAGTGATAGGTAATGTAGAATCTCTAGTGATGCATCACTAAGTGCAACTCTGCCTTTACCACTGCACAATGCTTATTGCCAGATACATATATAGAATAGATTTTAATTCCAAATAAATCAGATCAGTTGTTAGGAAAAGATTCTTCCCTGAGAGGACGGAACAGGCTCTTCAGGGCAGTGGTCATGGCACTGAGCCTTCCAGAGCTCAAGAAGCATTTAGGCAATGCTCTCAGATGTAAGGTTTGAATTTTGGGTGGTCTTCTGTGGAGGCAGGAATTTCACTCGATGATCCTTATGGGTCCCTTCCAACTATATGATTCTATGACAGCTGTCTTTTTGTTTTGACATACAGAGTAGTATTCATTTGCCTAAACACAGACATTTTGATCACATATGAGATCTTGCAATACGAACAGCTGTTGTGACTGCAAGGGTGCAGCTCTCCTATAAATCCTACAGCATGTCATTGTTATCTCTTATCTCCTTCAGGATTCTCAAACAGCACAGGTGCCTGTGTTTAGGCAACCTAGATCCATCTATTTGTAAAGAAACTCTTTGATGTCATCAGAAGTCATCAACATTTCTTCTTGGAATTTCAATATTCCTATTTCTTCACAAGGTTTCCACATGCCAGTAATTCAAACAACTAGAATAAGCCTGGTTTTCATTTGTCAAATCCTCCAAGCATCGTCATGTGTCTTTAGAGTCTGTCAATAATTATTCTGCAAAAACTTGCAAAGTAACAGAAAATTTTTCCTGGTTTTGAATTCACCGTGGAATTGAACCTAATTTTCTTTCCAACTGACTGAATAATATTTTTGTCATTTTTTTCCCTTGTTTTGGGCTTAGGATTTCTTGGGGTCTGAAAAATAAATAAATGAAATCATAGGTATATGTATGTATTCCAACTGTGATAAGCAGATAATATTTTAGGATTTGAAGGAGTTATTATCATGCTAGCACAGCTCAACATTGGAAGAGAGACTTTGTTGGATACCTCAGTGGCAGCTTCTTTCAGAAGGCTAAAATCCCACAGAGTTGCCCCTTTGGAATAATTAACACCCCTGATAGCATAGAGACAATATCTTTATCTGAAACATAGCATTTCCTCAGTTGCTCTCAGCTCTGCTCTAAGTAACAGCAAAAGGGAAGCCAGACTGAACAGAGCATGGCCATGTAGTTCACTTGCCATGACAAGAATGCCCTTCAGCTCTGACTTTGCACAAAGCATCTCCTGATGTGTCACAAGGTAAGCAAAGAAACAAAAGACAAATAAAAGGGAAGGGCTTTGTCATCACTTTATTTTCTTTAACTGTCTGAATAGACATTCACTTTCATTTAGTCTAAACCTATGGATGACTATGAAATCTCCCCTTTAGTGACACGCCAATGTTGTTCAGGAAACCAGCAGCAGAAAAGGAACACTAGTGTGATCTAATCCATATCCTGATCCAAAATGTAGCTTTCTCATGCCCTCCAAGAAGAAATAGTGAACTGTATTTTACAAGAGCTTCATAAAAAATGAAATTCCACACTCTTCTTATAATCCACTGTCTGCCAGACAGAGTTGTTAGATGAATAAGATGGGGAAGACAGTGAATCTCCCTGTTAGCCTGCAAAGAATAAGATGGGCTGGGAAGAAATCTGATTTCTTTTCTCCTTCTTATTCTATGTTTATTTCCATTACCACAATTTGTTTATCCACAGCACAACTTCACTTTGAGTGGGAGATATGCTGAATAGTCTTCATGTATTCTAGGCGTAGGAATTTAGTGCAGCTGTTTTCCCCTTGAAATGTCACAGATCACCTGAAACATCAAACAGAATTGGAAGAAATGATAAAAAATCTAGAGAATATCTGCACCTTTCTGGAATGGGCTGCAGCTGACAGTTTAGGACATCTTAATGTAGGTGATATGAATGATCCAGTTGTCCGAGCATACACTATAAATAATGAATATATAGTGTTTAGTTCAGAACTCTAAACATACCTGCCATTCTAGTGCTAATTCAAGATCTGACTCAGTTTGGAAAACAAACAAACAAACAAAAAAACCCCAACCAAACAACACTCTACATTGTCACATTGCAAGAGATTAAAACCAAGCAGATATTTCAGTACAGTTTTCTATGGCATGATAGACAATGATAAATGTTTGTTTTGATACTGCTCTCTAGTTGAAGCAAGAATCTGTTGAGGCATAATCCATGCTTATGTGGTTTGCAAGTGGCTCTGCAAGATGCTCACAATGACCCTTTTTGGTCCCTGTATGTATCTATTCAATCACTGGGCTACAGATTTTACAATGCAGAAAGACAGCCAGACAGAGAGAGTGAAAAAAAGATGAAAAATTTGCATGGCAACTTCACTGCATAACTAGCAATCATTGTAATAGAATTACTGACATTATGGGCTGCTAAAGGCACAGTTAGTACCTTGTCTCACTTGTCTGTAATTTACTCTGTGTCTATTTACCCTTGATGTACAACCTAGGTCAATTGCTGTGCCACTTTCCTATCTTCCTACTTCTGAGTTATAGAGAGAAATGTGTGCCTCATGAATGACTATCTCTTCTGGTCAAGCTTGTCTCTTGTGCTGTTCAGCAGTTCCATGTGCTAATAGATAGTGCTGAACAGTTAATATCACCAGCTAATTGGCAAAGCGCGTGCAAAGCAGATGTATTTAAATATAGAATGTGGAGGCTGAAGGAATAACTGAAAGCATAAGTGATAAGGATTTATTATTAGAACAGATTAACGAGCCCACCTTTTTTCCTCTTCCCTGGCCAAGTGTTATTTTTAATTTTTCCTTTTCAAGGGGGATTGTGATCCCCTGTTGAGAAAATTATGATGGCTAATTTTCTGTTGGTTTTATGGCAGCACTTAGAAAGAAAAAAAAAATCATTTATACCTTCTACTAAGTGTGTGTTATTTGTATAGAGTCAGATCTGCAGTAACACAAATTTATAAAATACAGAAGAGCTGCTCCAAAAGCAGTGCCTCCTTTTTCATTATGTTGGCCCACAATGTCAGAGGTGAATGTTGGTCTTATAGCAATAGAGGCTGAACCTTCCCACCGATATTCCATTGCATTTTGTTGCTGTGTGATGGATGGCACCAGAAGGACAGTCTGACAAAATGGCGTCTGACATGGAAGTGCATATGAAGCAAATAGGTGTCACTGAATTCCTCCATGTGGAAAAAAATGCCACCACTGAAAAATGCCACCACTGACATTAAAAGATGTTTGCTGAACATTTATGGAAACCAAATAGTGGATGTGAGCACAGTGAGACGATGGGTAGTGCATTTCAACAGTGGTGACAGTGATGGTAGATGACCTCTGCTGGTGCAGACTTTTACAAGTGCAGCATGCTGGCTGTTGTCACTGGCAAAAATGTATAGCTAATAGTGATGACTATGTTGGAAAATAGTCCTTTGTAGCTGAGAATTTGATCTGTCAAATAGTGTTATTGTTCTCTTTGCATTTGTTGTGCTTTACATGGAAATAAATAGGAGGCATTACTTGCAGAGCAACCTGAAAAGGGGTATGTGAAGAATGGAGGAAAAGAGGTAGAAATTTGTATTTATTCTAATGCAGATGTTATCAATTGCTTCAAATAGCCAAGACCAATCTATCTTTTCCTCTAAAAGTCCTTTGGCTTAAGCCCCAGCCTCATGATCAGCATTTGCTACTTGAAGGCTTTCCACTGCCTGTACTGCCAGGCCTATTAATGCTGCAGTTCAGTCTTCTCCTTGAGTATAGTCTGAAATGAAACAGAGGTGGTTTCAGATGTATTCCAAGTCTCCATGGAAACTTCCAAGCCAGCTATGACAGCGGCCTCTGGACTTCAGTCTTAATTCACATCCACCTGTTTGTCCTCACCTGGACTGGTCTTGGGATTCTATCTTTTCCATGGAGGTTGTTTTCCACCCCAAGTTGCCTGGATCACTTTTAAGCATCTGCTTTACCCCTGAAGTCACCCTATATATTTGATTTCAGTGTAAATACTGAGATCTAGAGAGTGAAAGTTTAGAATTTCCTTAAGGGGAAAGTTAGAACAACAACAACAAAAATTTCCTATTCTATTCTAGCCAGCTACCTCTGCTCCCTTCACTGTTCTACCAGGTGGCTTGTAGCTCAGAAATAAGTACATCAAGTTGATTCATTGTGTGAAATTAGTTATGCATCTAAATTAAACAAGAATGCACAGGCTTCTGCTTGTTCATTGCTTAATACTTACTGATGAGAGGCCATGTTTTTTGGATTCAGTGGAGAAACACCTTTCCTGGAATTCAGCGTACAACCATGTAAATGGAATTTGCTTACTTTAAATTGGGTAATTTAGAGTTAACTCACTTCTCATTATCAGGCTTGCAGTTCCAAGTAGGTAAGGTTACTCATTTTGTCATTTACCAAATCAATTGATTTTAACCATATTTTTATGTGGTAGTCTGTATCTGCAAGATGTTCAAGCTATGTCTAATATAGAGTGCCTGGGGATGCCGCAGTTGTTACATGATTCTCTACAGGCATGAGTCTCAGTTACACTCAGATCTATTTATCTCCACAGTTTCTGTGTGACAGAAATTTCTGCATGTAAATTAAATTAGGATATGTAACACACCCCTTCCTATCTTTGACTGGGACAGGAGGGGACTTGGGCACCTTGGTACAACATGAAGTACTTGTATCTGTAGCCATATCCTTTGCTTGGTCTACACACAGTAGACTCTCCCAGACTTACGAAAAACGAACCATACTAAAATAATCTCAAAAAAAAAAAAAAAAGTCAAAATCTCCTCTAAATAAAATAAAAAGTAATATGGGCTATTTTCATCTTCAAGATAAGTGACTACATCTATGCAGAAAGCCACATAAGGATCCAAATCATTCTAAGTTATATCCATGCAACCACATGAAAATGAAATGAGGGCAGGATTTTCCCAGCAAACAGAAGTTTCTTTGGATTAATCCCAACCTTTGCAGCTTCCCGTGGTTCAGTGATGTGATGTGGAGTGCTATCCATTGCAGGGTTTGCTTAACAGAGCTTGGTTTTCTGCAGGCTGCAAACCAAAGCTCCCCTAAGCTCCAGTTTTTGTTTTTATTGTTTGGTTTCTGCTGGAAATATATTTACAGTTATTCTAACACCAACCTTCATAAACAGATTACCATTGTAATTTGGACCATGGGGAAGAGGTAAAATATTTTGGGCAGGATTAAGGTAATCCTAAAACAAGCTAATAAAAAACACATTAAAATGCTCTATTTTTGGACAGACATGAAGAGACACATAATCTCTTTCAGTAAGTTTTCTGGAACAATAAACATTTAAGCCCAACATACACTGACTGTGTGTGTTTATGTGCATGTGTGCCTGTGCACATGGGTATTTTCTTAAACTTACCTTTGCCAAGATACAAAGCCACACTTGTCAGAGTTACATCATGTTTGCAAATCTATTCAGTGAAATACGTCTTCCATTCATGTAAGCAGAAGCCTTCTCTTGAAGTTGAGAGTTTGAGTTTTCCTTTAATTATTTCAGAATCTGTTTCTTGGAAGATATTTTTATTATCATTGCTTTCTAAGTTTTTTTTTTTTTTTTTTTTTTT
>PPHD01024656.1:0-12050 GCA_002909625.1 Bambusicola thoracicus
GCTGGCCACCCCTCTCATGATGGAGCCCAGGATACCATTTGCTTTCTGAGCTGCAAGAGCACACTGTTGGCTCATGTTCAGTTTTTCATCCACAAGTACCCCCAGGTGCAGAGCTGCTCTCAAGGATTGCTCCTTCCAATCTGTACAGATGCCTGGGGTTCCTCCGGCCCAAGTGCAAAACCCTGCACTTTGCCGTGTTGAACCTCATTAGGTTCACTTGGGCCCAGGAAGGTAAAATAAAGACTGTCGTAGTAAATTGCTATTAATTTTCAGACAGTGTCAGCAAATAACCTAGCCTGTAAAATGCTTGATGATCATGTGCACCAGTAATAACATTAACTTACTTTTTACATACTTTGTGTATTGCAACTTGAAATTTTAGGATGAGATAGATTTGAATTTTTACAGTTCTATGTAATAGTCCTTCATTTTCAGCATAGCAAAGCCAGGGAGAAAATGAAAACAATGTCATAAAGAAACTGTTATGTTTTTCTCTGCATGTTCTAGATTGTGTTGCTAATGTCTACCCTACCTTATCAGTTGCATCAACATAACTCAGTACGAAAAGGAATTTAAAGAGACTCCTAGTTTCTGACGAAAAAGTCCTCACCAACCCAGAACACTAACGTCTTGCTCAGCTGCCAAATAGAGCGCGCTACTATTAATAATATTTGTATTCTTCCTGCAGGACCAGTCCTTCTGCAGCGTAGGGACTCCAATGGAAAATTGCCACTGGATTATGTTCAATCCCTACAAGTAAAACAAGAACTTCTGAACATTGTTCTTCCAGAAGAGAAAATTGAAAACTTCTACCAACATACACAACAAGATTTCAGCAGTCAGCAAAAAGAATTGTGGTTGATTTTATTTAACAAGATGCTGCTCAATTTTTGTTCTGTTTATAATCTATTTTCACCTTTTACTTTAACTCTCAGAGAGGTAGCTCATTCAAGTATGTTTCTAGCAATGAGTGCAGATAGCCATAAGATGAAAGGTACATTTTCTGCACACTGGTTAGTAGATACATACTTTAAAGAGCTAGAAACTTTTCAAAAGCTACCACAGTTTATTGAAGAGGTATCTACATGCATGTGTGCTTTTCCTGGAGAACAGATGAAGGCTTTATTAGCAACTCTGGAAACTGTGGTAAAGGCAAATCAGCTCTTTGCTTAAATCTTTTCCGTAGGTAGCTTCCATAACCAGTTGCATTGGTTAAATCATGGCTGCAAACCTATGATATTTGGCTGATGCTTTTTCTGGTAACTGAAGTACAGATGTCACAGGCATGCTTGTTATTATCACCCATTCCATCAATACGTTCTTCTTGTGGGAGACCTGGAAGTCAGATGCATTGATTCAGTACAATTTTTAGGCAAAATCTGTCCACTCACAACACCTTCTAACTGTCAGACATCTGTGGATGCATGACAGCACTCAAGAGGTGCTGTGTTGTTTTAATCTTTGCTTTTTCTGTTTTGGAAATATTTGTTGCCAGTCTCATGCCATTGTTGAGTTTGGTTTCTAAACTGAACCTTCAAACCAACCTTAAACTGAGTTACACAGTATATAACGAGCAGTTTTTCCCTTAGAAAAGTGCATACCTACATAATTTACTGCATTTTAACAAAGCCAGTGTTCTAACTGTCTTTCAGTAAATGAAAATGCAGGGAAAACAAATGTCTTATCTGCATCTTACCTAACCTCGTCTTGGGAAAATTAGAATAAAGTCCTGTAAAATTAAAAACAAAAGGTAATAAAAGTGTATTTACAGAATCAGTGTAGTATCATTTCCCTTGTCTTTGTTAGTTTGGTAGTACATAGAGATGCTCCAGGGCGTTAATGGTTGCATTTCTTTATGCAGAGCAACCTGAGGACTCTGGTCCAGACACTTGGGTTTTATTTGGCACTTCAGTGGGTGTCACTGACTGGGGCTTTACAATGACCAGGACATCTTCCCACCTTCCAGGCCAGTGATGCTGTAAAGAACCAAATGCACCTTCAGCATGAGTAATGATGTCACTAGCTCTGCTGTGACTCATGCTGGCTTGCAGTGATTTGATAAATCCTGTACAGTGGCAATGGATAAAGTCATCTTGGTAACACCCCTGGGATTCCTCCAGTGCAGATGCTGGTAGTAGTAGTGGTATAAGTCTAGCTGTGTTGGCGGGGGAATTTACTAAGGATTAGACAAGACAGTTTAAATATGTACTGGGCATCAGATTCTGACACTAAGTATGAATCTCCTTAAAAATTACAGCCCATTTAATGTGAGAATTTTGTTCTCCGTTTTGTGAATACATGCAAACTACACATGATAAATCCTCTAAACTAATCCTCTAACCTAATTTAGCATTGTATGCTACATATTCTATCAGATGGTCTTTTTAATTAATTAAGAAACAGAGAAAATCTCGTGCTGTTATTTAAGGGCATTGAGGCTCCTGCAGCAGCTGAGCTGTATAATTGTGCTGCATGAGGTTGGGGGTGTGGAAGAGTTGCATATTTTGGACAGCTCTTGTCACAGATTTATGCAGCACTGACCATCCTTCCTACCGTGCATCTCTGTAAAGATCTGGTACAAATTTAGTTCAGTCTAGAATCTGAGAAGATACACTTATAGCGGAAGATTAGCGTTTCCCTTCCTAAGAAAGAGAAGGAAATGCTGCCTTAGAATAAGGACAACTGATTTTATTTTTTTCTAATGGATTCAGTACAAGATCAGGAATTCAAGATCGCAGCCTTCAAAAGGAAGGTACTAGTTAGCAATGTTTCCAGTTCTTCCATAGTTGCAATTTATAATAATATTAAAAAAAAAAAAAAAAGAACCTTAAAAGAAAGGGTGTGGACAATAGCTGCTTCTGAAATTGATGTTGCTTGACTAGGGGGAGTAAGTTACATTGATGCAGCTGGCTTGCAGCACATTAAAACTTCCATTTTGCCTTTCTGCAGCAGAGATATATATGATCACACAGCAATTAATCTACTGAAGATGCTCAGACTGGTTTGGTCTACGAACCAGACCTTCTTTACAAATGTTCAGTGTTTTTTAATGACTGATTATTAGTTTTTGGTGTGCACGCAGAACAGCCTGCTCTGGTAGAGTGGAGGGCCAGTTCATATTGGATTTGTTTCTGTTTGTGCCCTTTTGCATTTCCTAAAGTGAAAGAATTGGAGTAAAAAAGCAACACTCAAAAAGCTTTTGTTCTGTGTGAGGTGAACTAACAACAAACTTCAGTATTCCCTATTGCAGGATGTGGTGAAAGAAATGCTGTGCACGTACTTTGTAAGGAATGCAAAGCATTCCAGCCATATTAAACTTTTCTTTAATTACATCATAATATTCCACATCTAACTCTAACTTAGAGATTATTGATGTACAATATCAGTATTTAGTTGTATGATGGCACTAATTTTCCCTTATGTTCTTTCAGTTTGAGTAAGGATCATCTGTTATGCTCTTAACGTCGGCCAGTTTTATACATATTCAGTTTTAGGTATAATCATGTTTGCAGACTCCATATCCTTGAAAAATCTTAAGTGTTTCTCCATCATATTTGACATAAGATTATGTGCTTCGTCTCATTTATTAAAGAGCGTCTATTCTCTTTCAGGGTAGCAATTTTTTTGTTAAGACATAATCACAATGAAGTGAGCTCTGTTAAGTGATTAAACTGTCTCCTTTTAAAGTCCCTTCATGTTTTGCAAGCCAGGATGCTTCTCAAGGGTTCGTACTCAGCCAACCTCAGTTTCTTAGGCCTTTAGTAAGTTCCTCTACGTTCTCCACCTACAGCATGACAGCTGCAGAACAGCACTGTTACACGTACAGACACCAAGTACTGCCCAGAGCAGTTGTTGGCTTGTTGGCAGCATGATGCTTGGTAAAAGCAAAATAGGTGAAGCACACTGTGATACACACTCAGGAATTATAGTGGCCCGCAGAGTTGTTGCTAAAGCCTCAGGAGTTGCCAGAAAGGAGTAGAAATACACCAAATTTCAGTTTTATAGCTTCTCTGACACATGCCTGTTTCACAGCGCTGGCACTACTGAACACAAGTGTATTAATGATGAACTCTGTGTACAAAGTGATCGGTGATATATGTAAAGACTTTTTCCTTCATGTTTCTTATATTTCAAAATGTGGCTCATAGCAAATAAATGACCAAAGATGGCATACAAACAGTGCCTTGGGTGTTTTGCTGCTGTTTAATTCTTTTTTAGGAACAAAGCTTAGCTCACACAGCTTAAATATTGCCGTTGTTTTGATACCTGTTGAAAGTTTCTGATTGAAAAGTGTTGCAGAGTTCAGTGCCAGTGATTCCTTCTTCGGGTTGGGTATTAGGAATAATTTCTCCTCCAAAAGAGTGATGATGCATTGGGACAGGTTGCCAAGGGGCCTGGAGGAGCCAGTGTCTCTGGTGGTGTTAAAGAACAATGTGGATGTGGCATTGAGGGATGTGGTCAGTGGGTGTGGTGAGCATGGATGGGCCACTGGACTAAATGATCTTACTGGTCTTTTCCAACCTTAATGATTCCGTGATTCTATGATTCTTTAAAATACATAACTTCAAACAGTGCTGAAGCTCTTTCCTACATCATGTTGCTAAACTTCTGCGTTGATAAAAGGGCAGTTCCATAAATGCTATGTGCAGAGTTAACAGCAGCCCCCTGCCTCAGTGCGCTTTGCCTGTGCATTCGTCTTGAACCCTTTGGCTGTAACATCACACCGTGATCCTCTGTGGCCAAGAGCAGTGAAGTCAGAACGACTCATCTCCAGTTTCTTGGCTGGTGTGTGTATGGCGCTCATCCTACAGACCCATATTCAGCTTTAACTGGCTGTGTGTAAAAGTTTTGGGTTTTTTTTCTTTTTTCTTTTTTTAGAGACTGAGCAGATCTGTCTGTGTGAGTGGTCATTTCATCACCTCCTGCACCATATGGAAAATTAAATGCAAATGGCTGTTTGATCCATTGGTGGAGCAAAATGCTAGTGCCAGTGCCAACCTCAGCAGGACACTGTGGGAACATTTCATGCTTGGTGATGATTCCCCACTGAATATCTTTAAAGTCTGTCAGATAGGTAACTTCTTTTTTAATCTCTTAAATGTACATTAAATAATCCTTTACTGTATTAATCATCAAAATGTAATACACAAAGATTCTTACAAGTTCATAAATCTGTCGTCATGTTTACTGGGATGTGAAATGATGCTTCTTCAGGAAAACTGATCTAAAAATTGCACTTTGCCAAACATTCAGTGCTTCTGTCATATTCAGATGAAGATTGTGCAAATGCACCCAATTCATCAACCAATCTCTATGAAGAAAAAAATACAGACTGAGGCTGGCCTGAGAAGTAGCTTTAAGTCAGGATATTAAGAACTACCTCGATAGAAGCAAGTTTTAGGCAGTTCTAGAAATGCAGAAGCCTTTTCTGGACTAAAGGCTGAACTGAGGACTGCTGAGCAGTGGGTTCTGTGGGCAGGGAGACCCATGGGCAGGCAGAAGGCGAAGGGGGAAGCTGCAGATCAAGTAATGCTCTACAGAGGGCTTCTTATCGGCTAACCTGTGCTGGAGGAGAGTGATTGAATTTCTCCAGAAACAATCAGAAATGTTAAAAAATGATACCTCTGATGGTAGTACACATTTAAAAGGTAAATGAGACTGTTCTGTCAGTTTTTCACCAGGAATTCTGATTGCTGCCCACAGCTAAAGGGACTGCTGGGAAGAGAGCAAAGGATGGAGAAAACAGAGCAAAAGCACTGCACTGCTGCCTGGCTAGGAAACTGAGACCCACTTCCCCAGGGCTCTTTCAATACAACTTTCATTAATCTTTAAAGATGGCTATCTTAGTGATGCTAGGAAGCTGTCATTAGTCTTGAATGCAATAGAAGTGAAAGTAAAAACAGCAGAGGACCGATCAGTCAGCTTGTACACATGGTTGAGAGTGCTGACACAGGGAGGTGTGCCTTTGTGGCTTGTCACCTGCGCACTGTTGAAGTCTAATTAATCTGATTCTTGTCTTACCTAGATGAGCTTGTACACATTTGCTAAATGTTACCACTTTTCAGCAGAACCTTGTGAAGAAAGTCTCATCCTTGTTTAGCTGCCAGAACACCCACTTTACGTTAGTCTTTAAAGTAAAACGGGATGGAACTAAATATGGCCATCCATATACCGACGCATCTGTAACTAACAGTCCTGTTGAAAATTCAGGGAAGACATAGCTAATTTTTTTTTTTTTTTTAAAATAAAAACTGGACTGATCTAAAAAGGTCTGTATTAAAAAATAAGTAAACCCTAAATCTACAGATTTAAGTTACACAGTTTGCTGTTTTGGTACTCTCTTTCATTTCCTGTTTAGTCTTAAAAGCAGGCAGAACCCATTTCTCACTAATGCTTCAGCTCTGTTATTGATGAGCTGCCATACTTCCTACCCCAGCACATGCACACTGCTGGCACCTGGCTCTGAGCACTGACATGAACTGGGGGAAGGAGGTGGTCAGTGGCTGTCAGAGTGTGTCTCAGTGGGACAAACCATCTTCAGTGCCTCCTGAGCTGCTGGAGATGGGATTTTGAATAGATGCCCTGTGGGTTGATGATGGCATATCTTTTCTATTAGCCCCTCCTGATTTCTAGAGTGTTCATAGAACACAAAGAGTTGATTGTTCCCTCATAGCCTCATGCTCCACACAAAAAGCAGGGAGGAAACTAATAATATTAAACAATGGGCGCAGTTACCAAAGACTCTATCATAGCTGTATTTACAGGGAGTTCAGCGACATTGTGCAGCTGAGGTCTGGGTTTTGACAAATCCAGAAGAACTTCCACATGCGTACTGTGCAGCAGCAGCACCAGGTTTCCAACACAAAGCCATTGTCTTTCTGGGCCACCTGAGCATACTGGTCCAGGTTCAGCTGCCTGTAGCATTGCCTGGGGTTGCTGTGGCCAAAGTACAGGACCCAGCACTTGGTCTTGTTGAACTTCATCCGACTGGCCTCAGCCCAGTGATACAGACTGTCCAGATCCTTCTGTAGGGCTTTCCTACCCCTAGACAGATCAACACTTCATCCCAACTTGGAGTCATCTGCAAACTTACTGAGGGTGCACTTAGTCTCCTTGTCCAGGTCATCAGTAAAGATATTGAACAGGACAAGCCCCAGTATGAACCTCTGGGGAACACCACTCATGACAGGTCACCAACTGGACTTAACTTCATTCACCACCACTCTCTGGGCCCAGCCCTCCAGTCAGTTCTTTACCCAGCAAAGAGTGTACCTGTCCAAGTGGCACAGGGACAGCTGGCCCTTCCCATAGGAACATAGTCATCACGGGAGCCTGAAGGGAGCTGTCTGCAGTTGGCACCAGGAGCAGGGAGGATACATGATCAGGACACACGGGGGGCCAAAACACACTGACACCCAGTTCATACCAGAGATGCCGTGCTCCCTGGTTTCCAGTCATGTCCCCAGAGTAGATACCTGTGACAGACCCTATTTAGAAAACAAGGGAGGATTGTGCCTTCCCTTTGGAACCATCCACACCCCAGGGCATCCTCTGAAGGGATTTTGTGCTCCTTCCTCCCAAAGGGTGCACCCACACACCCCTCCCTCTGTAACAACCTCATGAAAAGCACACAGATTTTCACTGGCTTCCAGATGTGTGCTGAACCAGAGATTTGCATGTTTTTAGCCTTCTCCTTCTTCCACCACTCAAAAGACACTTGTTCCTGAAGAGATGGTATTCCCTCTACCAAAGGTTGGCAGTGCCAAACTCCCAAATCCATGCTACTCACATTGTATTGGCAATTCCAGCCAAGAGTGCCAAGAGCTCTCCCATCACCAAACTGATTATGGTTAAGGTTCTTCTTTCACCCCCCATGTAATAATAGTAAAGTTCATTATATGGTGGCCACACGTACCTGATGATTTCAGGTCTTCATTCTATGGCTAAATGTCTGTCTCTGGTAGTTTCACAGAATCACAGAATCGTAAAGGTTAGAAGGGACCTCTGGAAATCATCAAGTTCAATACCCCACAAAAGCAGGTCCCCTACCGTTGCAGGGTGAACAAGGATTAAATTAAAAGACGAACTGCTTTCAATGCTGAATATAGGAACAATAAATTGTTTTTAAAGCACATTATTTGGAAATAATGTGAGAATTTGCATGTATTTCCCACCATTTAATTTAGCCGATGAGAGAACTGAGATGCATGGGCTTTCCCCAGTACATGGACATGCAGGAGAATGGCTGCAGTTCAGTACTGAGTGGAGGGCGCACTCCACAGGGTTATACACAGATAAACTAAAATAAAATACCTATATAGGAACCGGTATTTCTAAAAGTTAGAAACATGCCAGATAGCTGCGGTGGAGTATGTCACATTCCCCAGGTGTGTACTGAAAGCAAAAAGAGAGTTAAACATCCAGGCTGAGGTGGAGAGAATACAAGAAATTCAGAACTACAGGTGGGAGTTCCCGCTTGTCTAGCACTATTTCAACATCACTTGTCTAGCACTATTGCACTACTAGCACTAGCATGATCGTCTGCAGCTCCAGGATCACACACAGCAGTCCCAGCTCCCCGCATCCTCAGCTTGCACTGGAGACAGGCTCACCACCTGACTCCTGATCCACTCCTCAGCTCTCCCTTTGTTATATCACAGCTTAAATCAAAAGGTAAACAGAATCTCTGGCTTCAAACTTTCTTGCATTTCAAAGCATTGGCATCAAGTGCATCAACTTCTTAAAAAATTTCTTTTTACTATGCTGCTATTTTCTCTCTGGTCAAAATGCAGCCTCTGCATCATGCTGTAGAGAAGCCCATAGGGCTGCATTTAGTTATAAGTCTCAGCCCTGAACCAAGGGCTGCAGACTATGCAGTGGCAACCACTTTTCCACCATGGAGAATTCATCACAGTAGCTCCCTCCCATCCACACTTTGATACAATTGCTAGTTTTAAATATGACTCTTCACAAACTATAGGTTTTATACTTTCCTATGGTTTCTGTTATTTATTTTCCAAAATATCCATTACGATTCAATTCCAGTCATACAGAAGTACAAAGCATTTAAATGGAATGGAGAGAGACTCCAACATTTCAGAACCATGAACAGACAGCAAGATGTATATATGTATATATATACACATACAAATATAACAGAATAGTCACACAACTCCCAGAAGAAACTTACTTCTTGTAAGTGTGGATTTTCATTCCTTGTATTCTTCATTTCCAGACTGATTTTTCATGGGGAACAATTTTAAAACATCTCACAAATGACCTGAACCCACTGCGGTGAGCACATGGGAACGAGATGGGAGCATGGCAGCCAAAGGCCAGCTGCAGGCACCAGAAGAACCACAAGGTGAAGCATTGACAGTCTGACCCTGACGTCTCTTCTACCTTCAGGCTGTGCAGACGAGGCCGTTTCTGCTGAGATACCACCTAGGGTTTGCCACATGTTGCAGCCAACAGCAGTGCCGCACTTTCATGGCTTTTGAAGTTCAGTATCACAGAATCACGGAACTACAGGATTATAGAATGGCTCAGGTTGGAAGGGACCTTAAAGATCATTCAGTTCCAATCTGCTGCTGTGGGCATGGTTACCACCCACCTTCCAGAGAGGCCTAAGTGTTCTGAAAGAACATCAGTTTATGAACACTGGTCTGAAGGTCTCTTCCAAAACACCCATGGACACCATTGAGGCTGGGCAGAACTCTGAAGAGGAACAGTGAGGGAACTGAGTGTGGGAGGAGAGCGCAAGGAGGGGCATGGTCTAAGTGAGCCGTTACAGGCACCATGCATGGCTCTGGCAAGGCAGCAACAACAGCTGCGAATAAAGCGAGATCAGGAAAATCTGAAGTTCTGACATAAGAGCAATATCTGAAGCTTAGGGAACATTCTGCCTAGGAATTAGGTCTATAACAACATAAGGCAAAGAGAAATTGTGAGTACGAAAGAAAGGAGGAGCCCACCAAAACACAAAGCAACACAGGGAGAAAAAGAAGGAGAGTGTGATGTGGCAAACAGTGAGATTCCCCGGTCAAGATTAATTGCCAGCATTGGAAGCGACAAGGACATGCAGGAGAGGAGATGGGGTACCGCAGCCTTTAGTCCGGTGTCTGGAGGCTGTGGGCCAAGGTGGGAAGGAGGAAGGAGTGTCCTTGGCACCAGCAGGCATGGGAGCAGCCCCACAGCACAGTCAGCAATGTCTAGCATTAAGAGATGGGAAAGAAGGTGGCAGCAGGGGAAGAGGGCACTGATGCAGCCATGGCTTTGAGCTACAGAACTCAGCAGGGATGCCAGGGAAATGCCATGGCTGTGTTGTGAAGGGAAAATAAAACCAGGCTGGTGCACCCACAGATCTCTTCCCAGATCTCCAAGATGCCATCCAGTTGTTCCAAAACTGTGCACTGACACAGCAAATCGCTGCCCCAAACATTCTTCTGAAAGTGAGATGTTTACTTTTAGACATATTCTGCAGATAGAGTTTCATTCTTTAATTAAACCCCACTATTTAAAAAAGAAAAAAAATCCTGCAAGAACTAGCTGGTATTGACAGCCGCCTAGTTCACAAAAAATGCACCTAACGATCCATGGTCTTCCTTGCTTCTCCTTCCCCTTCTCATTATATGTTTATTGGGGCCTCAGCTGGAGGGACAGAAATGCAGCTGAGAGAAAGAGCTGCTTTGGTCTCCAGGCTCCTTTATTCCAATCTGACCAGGACTTGTGAGCATCATCTCACCCAGACACAAGAAGGATGGCTTGCACAGCTAGTGCATGTCCCAGGGCTGGTAGTCCCAGGGTAAAGCAGAACATTTTTTGCTTTTGTTACCATATTTGTTCAGGGGCAAAGAATAATTTTCCTCTGCTCAAGAATAGACGTACACTGAGCACACCCGTTTATGAGATGGAAAGTTCTGCTACTGAGAGAAACTCAGTGCACCAAAACATTGGTTAATGAGGCTGGTTCTAAAAAGTGAAGCAGAGCTGGGCAAGAGATCTTTTAAAAAGCTTTTCCAGTGCCTTGTCGGGCAGAAAGCTGACACCTTTTTGTGTGCCACTGTGTGAGCTGGTGGCAGCTTCCCCAGCCACATCAAGCAGAGCACCTCCACTGCATAGCCCTCTGCAGCTGGTGAGCTCCTGCCAGGAAGCACCCTGCTAGGGCAGACACCAACACTACGCTTCTTTCCTCCTTTCTTCAGATAATATTTAGGAATAACACAATGCGACTTTTAATGTCTCCATTTTGTTTTCAAATTTCTGATAGTCGTGGCCATTGTAATGAGGCATTAAAGGAGGATGGTAAGATCCTGAATTCCAGCGCTTGCTCATTTCCTCACAACTGCTCTGTGCTTAACACTATACATTTGAACATATTTTTTGCATAATCATGTCCGTGCTTTCTTTCTTACTTTTGACTGGAGATCTTTCTTCATCAGTTGTGGCTCTAAAAGGTGCTTTTTTTCTTTTTTTTTCTTTTTTTGGTGACATTCACAGAGAAGACCATATGTAATAATGAACAATTATGCAAAGTAAACTTTGTAGGAGTGTGTCTTTATGTCAGGGTACAGAAGGTCAGGCAATATCAACTTATTAAATGACTCCAGAAAATATTAGTCTGCACTCTTTAATCAAAAAGATATCAATGATCAACATTGTGGCCTTTCCTTTAATCACCTGCTGTAATTTAATCAAAAGCTGAGCAAGAAAAGCAGTTTTGAGCGTTAGCTTTGATTATATTAAAATGGAAAAAATCTTTATTACTGTATGAATCACAGCGCAGGATTTCAGGCTTTTATATTGTGCAACCCGAAGCATAGAAAAGCTTTTGACATTTAAATTTAATTCAGTACTAAGGCTGATGAGAAGAAAAACATGGCCTTTAGTAAAAAAAGTCAATTAAAAACTTTCAGAATTTTAAGTTGGACACTCAAGATTCCACTGGTGCAGAATGTGTCCACTTCAAAATATGGCTAAATATGACATCCCTTGAGCACTGAACCCTCGCTGAGAAAAAGGAAATTATCCAGAAGTACAGTACAGTGCCC
>PPHD01024657.1:0-12050 GCA_002909625.1 Bambusicola thoracicus
AGTTACATAAGTGCCAAAATACTTGTTCAGAAAGTTGGAGAGGATGTGGAGGTCCTTCCTTTTAGAAGAGTGAAGTATTTTGGTTCAGCGGTGCCCAGTTCATGGCAATGGCGAAAGCATGACATGTGTAGGGCATAAACAGCAGTTCAGAGTATCACCTGTATGGGTTGCACTGGCCTGTCTGCATGCATGAGAGATTGCTCCTTAAAGAGCTGCTCTGATCACTGATAATCCCAGGGGTACCAAAATAGCAGATTAAGAGATCTGAATCTTCTACGTTGGTGGCTGGAGTTTTGCATGGGGTTTCACCACGCTTCTGGCTGCTCTGAGATACAAAGCCACCTGTTTTGCTGACTGCTGATAGGCTCTCCTCCATTTCTGGAAAGTCCTGGAAGCCTTTCTCCGAAGTGAAACCTGGTTGCTTAAGTCAGTTGTGGTTTTACTTCTAAACTCAGACCTCCTTTCTGCTACAGGATGGCTACAGAATTCTGTAGCATTTATTTATCTGGATAGCTTTAAACACAAGGAATAGTTTTATGTGGGTTTGGCTGCTTTGGTCCATCCTTCAGTTCACTGTGAATCATTCTTGAGGTGCATTAAATCAACATCTTAAATGATATTACTTGCCTCTGTCAATAGTTTGACAGGGCTTAATTGCTATGCAGATTGTTCTGTAAAGCGTATTTATTCAGAGGGTGAAGTAATTAATCTTACATAAATACATTCAACTGTGCACTGACTGTGTCCCTGCTTTATCCTCCACTTACACCGAATGGTGTGGTAGCAGCCTCAGAAGGTCACATCTGAAGGAGTTGGACCTGTGCTGAGTTCAGCACAGAAGGCAAATTGTTTTGTCTGCAGCAGATGTTCCACGCTGCACTGTGCACACTGAAAAATTACCTGGTGATGTAAAAACAGTTCTTGATAGGGTAGCACTTCTGTTGTTCGCAGTGTTGTGACACTTAGGAGATTGTGGTAGTGGATGTGGTGCTCAGGGAGCTTCCAGGTCTGTATTGTGTGTGCCATAACTTCCCCGTTCTTTCCTCTTCATCAACAGCAACATCTTGTTTCAGATTGATCCCCTCGTTCTCATATCGTTGTTTTTTGTGCTATTAAAAGGAATTACCTTGAGGATAATAATGTGATGATTCTTAGAGTATCTCTTTTCTTTGTTTATATTCAGCTTCTATCAAAACAGCCTTATACTCGCATGCACAAAAAAGACATGCTCAGCAGAGTAAAGAATGGCACAGCAAATGCAACGAAAACCAGAATTGTTCAAAGAGTGGAACCATACCCGGGCAAGGAAAGCAAACCCTGACAAATCAATTATAAAGGCATAATAAGGCCTGCCTGAAGGGATCTTGAGAAACAGTATGACTAAAAAACAGTAATAAATCACTTGAGATGTTTCAGGAATGGTAGACCTGTCAGTTTGCTGCTGGTTAGGTGAGATGGTTGAAGGGAAAAGAGCCGTTGCAAGAAAGGTAGTTTTGTTGTTGTTGCTCCCCAGTGTGGAGGTTCACCTTACCATGAAGCTGAATTCCGTCAAACTGATGTTTAGAGATTCAGAATAATTGATAAAATCAATAGTAAAAGATTACTGGTGCCATGTGGCATTGGTCAGGCTTGGTGGCAGAGGTGGTGAACATGATGCTTTTGAAAACTGGAAACCAAAGGGAAGGGCTTTGGAGGAGCTGTGTTACTGGGGGCAAAGATGCTGGGGTGGTTGTGGGACCCGTCTGTACGAGCATCTCATTATTGTTCCGTTCTCATTGAGCAGTGTTAAAAATTAATAAGAGAAGAACAAAGCCTAGTATTTTCAGTTAGAAATCCACAGTATGCCCACGTCTTGAACCTTCCATAAAAGCCTAACGTCTTGAAAGGATTGAGTTCATAGGTGTGGAGAAAAATGGCAAGGATTGCCATTGAATATCCTTTCGTTTTGCTCTGTGAATGGAGGCTAGATGGATCTCCAGTCTTAACTGATACATCCATTCCTCACATTCCTTACACATGCTGATTTTGCTGCTTTTGACTTTTACTGGGACACTGTTACACATATCAGGGATGGTTTTATTTAATAACTTGATAGTTTGTGAGGCTGACTTTGAGTTTGTAGACAAAGCTTTCCTATCCTGTCTTAGTACTTCAGTGTCCTCTTGAGGCATTGAAGATGGAGAGCGTGGGTAAAGGGCTTTAACTTTTTTATGGTGTAGTTTTGGATGAATAAATTATTTCTGCCTTGGTTGTGATCAGGGATCCAATAGCTTTTGGCACTTATGCAGTAGTTGCTCTGTTTCTCTTTCTGTTCTTCTCTGTAGTCACAATTTATCATGTTTCTGCCACTTGTATTGATGGTTGTGTTTTCGTTTTTTTTCAGTGACTACAGTTCCTGTCTCACCTCTTTGATGGAAGAGGACTATGACCCAGAAGTGAACTCTCTACTGTAGAACAAGAAGCTCTTGTGGAATAATTTGTCTCCCTTTAAAAGCAGTACCCAGTCTAGAAAAAATAGAGTAGAAGAGATTATTTTTTGACCTAGCATTTTTCTGTTCCTATGACCTATATTTCAGCATGTAAATGGTGAAAAACAGGAATATAAACATCTGTGCCTGCTTTTGAGCTTTTACATCAAGTAGTGCTTAGCTTTGTGAAGCATTAACCAAGCTACGTGAAGTCCAGAGTATATCCTAAGATTCATCTTAAAAAAAACAAAACCCTATACTTTTTTTTTTTTTAAGCAAATTTATCTGGTAAAAATGAAGTTTATCTTTTAAGAGCACTTTGGCAGATGCTTCTTATTTAGATCTCAGCATTTGAGGCAAGCTTTTTCATATATCGTGATCCTTTCCCTAGAGTGTTTGGGTTGATCTGCTAAAGACCATGAGCTGTCCAGCAGACTTGGGTGTATCTGTTCAGTATTAACCATGGCGGTGTTCTGAATGCTGTCATTCAGGCTTAGCAAACCTTTTTGTAATGTGACTGACTTCTGTAGTACCACGACTAGAGGATATTTAATGAGGTGAACGTGGTCCTGGCTTTTTTTAAAATACAAATTACCTTCTTAGGTTGTTTTTTTTTGTAGTGAGAGTGCAAAAAGAGGTTAAAATGAGCAGCTGAGGGGGGTGAAGGGCACAGTTGGCACGAAGTGCGGCCTCTCGTGCTCTGCTTTGAGACGCACTATTGCCTCAAGGCTGGCCTTAGAGTATACTGGAGAAGAAAGGAACCAGAAGGTCGTTGAAGCACAGAATAAGTGAGGGCATCGGACTGGAGAGGCCAAACTCTGGGTGAGTGATCATACGTTGTTTTTTTTTTGCTTATGTAGTATTGACTTGTTTGTGGCTGGACTGAAGGTTGTAAAAATCAAGTAAAATTGTAAACTGGGGAGCCTTCTACGGAAAGACAAAATTCAGTTATATAGAGTAGCAGTGGAGTTATGTTTGTCTTAAGCAGTCAAAATTGCTGTGACAAGCTGGAAAGAAAATTTGGCTTCATGTTCCTCAGTGAGAGACACATCTGCTGCTCTTTGATGGAACTTCCATTAAGATATAGATTTTTCAGCCAGCTTGTGTTCTGCTCCCAGCCACTTGGTTTCTTTGCTAGGAAAGCAGTTTTGACATAGGATGTTCTCTGGAGCGTGGAAGTTGGTGGGCTGGGATACAGTTTTAAGCTGGGGTGCAGGAGCTAGTGTGTGGTGGATCTTTCAGGACTGATCTTCTCTCAGTGTCTCTATCAGCACTGTGGGCTTGACCACATTTAGTTTACAACCTCTGGAATAAAATATGAAGTGACTGCTCTTTTGTAGACTGAGAGACAAAAACAATGAAAGAATGTACCCCAAATTCTGCCACGTCTCAGTTTTACAGATCAGTGACATATGGTGTTTGTTCTGTCTTCATCCATCTCCGGACCTATCCTAGCATGGGTTTCGTGGGTGTGGTTTTGGAATGGAATTATAAACAGGAAGTAGGTGGGAATGTTTTAAGTTCTTACCTGTTTTGTTCAGAGGAACAAAGTCAGCAGGAAAAAAGTCATTTTCAAGTGCAGTACAAAAAATTAGAGTGCTTTTTCCCCTCTTAGTAGTATAGACCAGGTTTGAGGTTCTGGAAAAGATGGCAGTCATGGAATGTTCTCTTCGTTTACAGAACCTGGCCATGAGGTTTGATGCCTCATTTTATTGAAGGGAGACACTGGACCTAAATGGCGCAGCATGACTTTGTTCCTGCCTGGCTTAACTTCTCAACACCACAGTCAACCAAGGTAACTGTTACAGATCACTTGCTCTCATGGCTATAGGAATATTTATACACCTGCCCCAGTGTTACATTGAACTTAAAATATTTGGTTTTTTTAACTACTTTCGTGATTTTAACGAAGACTTTCAGAAACGTTAAGGTGGAAATCTTTGTTTGTTTCAACAAAGGCATCCCTTTTATTTCAGAGGAGGAAAATTCCTTTGCATTCAGACATGGAAGTAGTTCAGTGTTATTGTGCTGAGGCTTGAGTGGAATCCCAAGTAAAAAAATATTAAGAACCCCCTCCCCCCAAATATGTGGAGTGGTCAAGACTTGAGCTGGCAGTCACAACTAAAGACGCTGATAACTGGGCTCTAACTCCAATTACAGGAATACTCATTAGTTTGTTGGGTTTTTGTTTGTTTGTTTTGATTTTTGTTTGTTTGGGTTTTTTTTAACAACTTTAAAATTGAAGTATCTTCTGATTCCAGAAGAAGCTTAGGTTGACCCAGGAGGTCTATTTTCAAGTCTCTTTTCTTCAGTGATTTTTGCATTACTTGCAAATGGCAGTGATGAATAATACTTCTAACGAGGCTAATGAGGTCATGATGGACAGGGCTCAGGTGGTTGTTGATGTCATTGGCTAAACTGTGCAGATATGGATGCTGTATTGAAAACTAGAACAGAAGCGTGGACTTGAGAGTGTTTTATTACATCACCTTTTTCTTTATACAGTCCCCTGCAGCCACCTTTGAGAAACATGGAGAGCATCTTCCACGGGGAGAAGGACGCTTTGGGGTGAGCCGAAGGAGACACAACTCCTCTGATGGATTTTTCAATAATGGGCCCCTCCGAGCTGCAGGAGGTAAGTATTGGATTGGGGTGCGTTTTGAGAGCAGCTATTTGGGAGTATTTTACAGAATTAAGAATTCTGCCAAATGGAAACATTTTCAAAACTGTATCTTTCAAAACATCCCATGAGAAATCTGCACTGTTCTGTTCTCCCATGACACGTGCCAAGGCCTTTAGGGGTTTCTGTGGACGCTGTATATGCATTGTATAGCTTGGTTTATTTTTGGGGATAATCACACAGTAGTTTAATAAGCTTGGCCTAGGAGTTACTTAGCGAACACTGACTTAACAAGAAAAACAGCCTGTTATTTCCAGTATTCTGCATGCAGTGTTGACGTTTTATTATTTGAATACTTATCTCCTTTTGTTTAGACTGCTGGCATCAGCCGTCCCTTCTCCGCCATGACTCTGTAGATTCTGGTGTTTCTAAAGGAGCTCATGTTGGGCTTTCTGGCAGTCAGCCTGGCTGGCATGGTCCCTCGCGGGGCCATGATGGCGTGAACCAGCGTGGTGGAGGAGGAACTGGAGTTCATCGCCACTGGAATGGCAACTTCCATTCTCGGAAAAGTTCTGCCTTTCAAGAAAAGCTGCCTGTTGAAGCCAGGGAAGAGAAGAAGGAAGACAAAGAGCATTTGCAATTTGAGGAAGAAGACTTTGTAAGTGTGTAGCGTCTCAGTACAAGTGGCAGCTGTGAGAAGTTGGCTTTTCAGATTTCATTTTTATTATCATTGGTAGATGGCTAGGATCTAGAGTTGCATTCCATTCCATGTTTGAGATCCCTACAGATTTACCAGCGATTCCAGTGCTTGCAAGATGCTAATTGATACCCAGAGACCTGGGGACTTGATGACTTTATTGCATTGGCTTTGGGACAGTATTGAATTTTGGGGTTATTTTGAACTTGAAGACAGCTTTGTAACACTCAAGTCAAATCTTCATTGGAACTCAGAAGGTGATGCTTTGATCTGCTACAAGAATAGCAGCTATGTTGTTGCCCTTGTGGCTTTGCTTACAAAGCCCTTTTTGCTCCTAAGTACGTCTGTATAGCTTATCTTCAGTCTTCTTGCTGTTCCTGTCTCCTGTTCTGGTACATGCTGGTGTGTGTGTGATAACCTCCCCCAGCCTGAGCATGATGTGTGCCCAGACTTTTGCAACCATCTTTTTTAAAACATCTGGAATAGTATTTTCTTGTCTGAGATATTTTCTAGTCTCTCTGTGAATCATTGTTTCTTCAGCCATTGCTTCCATCGGTGTCTACAGTTCATCAACCTTCTTTTTCCAGCATTCTGATCCACATGGCGTTGTTAGTTATAATAGTCTCTCTTATCCTGGCTCTGTTTTTACTGGAATAACTTTTAGTTTTCAAAACTTCTCCAAGTATGAAGATGTAAGCACCATTTCTGCTTTTTCTTTCCAATTTAGTTTCTTCTTGCCCTGTTGTCACCCCTTACAAAGATCTAATTTTTATCAGGCCATGATTTTTGCTTTTTGCATCTTGTTTCTCACTTTTCTCCCGGCTCTTGTTGATCAGTGTAATGAGGCCAACATTGTCTCTACCTTTCTGGTAACTCAATCTCTCCTCCTAATGTGATTCCTCCAACTTCACTGCTCAAGCCGTTGCTGCCTCCAGTCAGGAGAGCTTCTAGTGGTCGTGTGCACACTTGTGTAGATCATCTTGAGCTTTTTGCTTCCTTCTTCAGTTTTTATTTTTGGAAGGCTGTTTATATCTGAAATTCTCATGGCAGTTTGATGTTACTGCTTCTGTTTGGAAGGTTAGAAGTTGGAGTGAAATGTGTGAATGCCATGCAGATGCTTCGGGACAGAATCTAATGTCTCAGCCTAAATTGCTGCAAGAGCCAGTTAGATTTAAACTGCTGGGTTTTTCACTAGAGTGCCTAGGGAGTGATTGCATGCTCTTGTTCAGCTGCTTCTGCTGTAGGAGTGGTAGCCTGCATCAGAGTTTGGTTAACACTTGGAGATCAATGATGAAGCTTACCTGTAGATTTCTGTTAATGTAATTTCTCAAGCATGCTATAAGCTGGCTCTTTAGACTGTCAAAAGCCTCTTGAAATGTAGAAAGTTATTGTAATGATTGCAGCTGCACTGTTGTAGTCAATCTGGATCTTTCTTCATTCTCTTTGGTACGTTGATAAGTGTCTTTCCCCAACCACATGGCTGTTTTTTCTGTAAATATATTTTTCTCCTTTTTTTCTCTGAAGAAGATAATACCTTGCACCTACTGTTTAGTAGCACACTTTGCTAAACAACTCTCCCATCGCCTCTGCCATAGTGGTGAAACTAAGGTGTACTGTGGTTAGGTATGTAGCTTTTAGGCCTGTGTGGCTGACAGAGTGGGAATGCTTCCCTGTAAAACAGGCTGTTGTTCTGAGTTCTGTGGTGTAAGCACCACTGCTATAAAACTGACCTGTAACTAAAAAGTGAAGCACTGAAACAGGAATTTCTAGGGTCTGAGGAAGGAATTCATGCTATGGTATAACATTTGTTCCTAATTCTTACGGAACAGGAATGCCTACTGCTTCAGAAGCTCATTATTGGAGACTTATTCTGTGGCTTTAGTAACTAACATGAAGAATTCATTAAAAAGAGGAAAAAGATGGCTTTTTTTTTACTGAACTTATTTGGTACAGGGGAAGAGGAATAGCTAATTGGGAGCACTTGTCATTGAATACTTGCATTTTCTGTACTCTTCTTTGAGCTTGAACATGTCCTTAGTTCTTCCACTAAGTTCTGATAACTGAATCAAAGGTAAGTCTGCAGAAAACAGTGGATCTGAATGCAGTTTTGCCCTGAAAAGTGGATTCAGAAGCTCAACATGAACAGTTTAGCTTTTTTGTCTATAAATACATAGATTTTTTTTCATTTTTCTTTTTTACTTGGAACCTAATATTGCCAGGCTGATGATTAAATGCCTGAATTTTTTATGAGTATATCGGTTTATTGTGTAGTAGAACACTGAAGGGTCTCTCCTCAATTTTCTAGTAGTTCTGTTGGAAGTACTGCAAAAGCAAAAGAGAATATGGGCTTTTTAGGTGTCTCCTGACAGAGCATTCTTCTTCTAATTTGGGTGCTGTTCAGAGAAATAGACTGTAGTCTCCCCGAAGCATGTTACAGGAATACAAGATCTTTATTTGTTACATGCAATATAATGAATATACTCAGTTGCATGTTTTGTTTATTTACAGCCATCTTTGAATCCAGAGGCTGGAAGACACAACAACCAGAACAAACCTTTAGGGACACCTTCCGGAGTATGGGGTAGGTAAAGTTATTTACATTGCTGTCTGGAATGCTGACGTCAAAGCAGAAAGTGATGAATATTATGAACTATATGAATTATTCTGCTCTAGAAAATGTTTGGCCTGAGAAGTACAAATTGTTTTCTTTACACAGACACTGCATCTCTTAAGGTGCAAGTTACACAAAATATTTTGTAGTGAGTTAACAGCTGATCCATGGTTGCTCAAAAAAGTACTCATCTGCTCTGATCTCTGTTTTGTAGTGGCAGGTTGTTAGCTGGCCTCACTGTTGGTTTTTCACTTCTGAGTGAAGGGAGCTGTTGTAGTTAAGTGAAAAATGATTGGACTTTAACATCCTTATCTAGTATCTTTTCTCAAAACTGAAACAAAGAATATCAGGTGTAATGTCTAAGGTTTAAAGGGGAGAAGCTGGAGCATTGTACTAAACCTGTTAAGAAAGAGAACATTTGTATTTCAAATTCTTTGTTTTATTTTTACAGAAAACCCCCCTAGTGCCAAGCAACCTACCAAGATGCTGGTCATCAAAAAGGTTTCAAAAGAGGATCCTGCTGCTGCCTTCTCAGCTGCATTTACATCGCCTGTTTCTCACCTGGCAAATGGCAACAAAGCCACCACCATTGTCCCAAGTGTCTACAAAAATCTGGTTCCTAAACCTGCAGCTCCTCCTTCCAAGGTACAAGGGTTTCCAGCCAAGTTAGTGAACTGTAGATCAAGACAAAAGTCTCTCCGTGGACATGGGAATTATGTCTAACAAACAAGAGCTAGAATACAGTTGTTTCTAAGATACAGGCCTTCACAGTAGAGGCCTGTATACTATGATAGTTATTCCCTGTTAAAATGCTGCTTGGTCTTTTCCATGTAAAGAACTAACCTTTGTTCTGTTTCTTTTTAAAAAAGTAATTGATGTCGTGCTTTAATTCTTTCACTGGAAAAGAGCAGGTTAAAAAAAGAAAGCCATTTTTTGTTCCTTAGTTCTAGGCTTAATTTGCCCATTTTCTTCAGGGAATCTACATGTACAGATGCTCTAGAAATTTTCTAGGTTTGATAGTACACCTACTTAAGAAGTTGAGGAAAATTATTCTTTAAAAAACAGTGTGCAGATACTCGAGTTCTAAAATGTGCTAATTGCTAATGCTGGCTGCTGCACTGCTGCAGAACCTCTGTGATTAGCATAGGAAGTCTTACACTCTTCAAAGCTGAAAGTATAACAAGTCTTTTTATGAGGAAGCAAGTCCAGAATTTCTCACCCTTTTATTCAGACCAATTTCTACCAACTTGAGGAGGAATCCTAATAGTTAAAATGATGATCAGGTAATCTAAATCTTCATTCCTTTACATGGGATAAATTGGCCTAACATAAAGAGTTATCAGTAGAAGAGTTTTCTGTTCACTGAATCAAGCCATTACGTATTTCAGTCCATATCCATACTTGCTCAGAATAGCTGAGTAAGATGGAGTTGTAGTGCAGGGAGTCTAATGCGGCTGTCACTTGCCCTTGTACAGCTTGGTTGATGGAAGTGTCTATACAGCCTTACAGTTTTTAGTCTGAACGTTTTAAGTGGTGTTTGAAACAAAAAGCCAAAGGTATTGTTTGTCTAAACCATTGCATTCTGTCTTTGATTGCTTCAAAGCAAAGAGTACTTCAGTGAAAAGGAGCGCATACTGCTTTTCTATATTTGCTGCTGTTATTTTTGTGTGTAACGATAATTGTGAGGTTGGAAAACTAGTGCTGTACCAGCAGTAGAGCTTAAGAGATTGAAATTTACTGCTGAAAGCTGTATAAAGCTTTCTGCGCTGCTATGTGTATACGCATTGCCTTGAAATTATGGAAGTCAAACATAAATATTTTCATAGCTATTAGCCCTTGCTGTGTTGTTGCCATTGCACTTGTTTTCATTACGTCTAAAACCCTTTGCAGAAGTTTTTCTGTTAATTCAGTCTAGAAGAGCTGCTCCTGAAGCTTTTCCAAACTGTTCTCTGAAATTACCCTTTAAATTTTAATTCTTTATTGAAACAAACAAATATATATATGTATATACACATTGATTTGTGCTCACAGTTGGAACAAACCCTCTAATTTTCATAGGTAATGTAAAAAGTATGATCAGGCATTTGGAGACAGTCTTGCGACTGTGGTATGAAAGTTCAACTAATGTTAACAATGCAGGGTTTGTTTTGGGGGGATTCTGAGTTGATCTTTCTCACTTGTGTTCTAGCCTATACATGTCTATTTAATTCAGAATTAAGGCCACATGTTATGGTAGCTGCCTCACTTCCTTTTGGTGAAGGATATTCTGTTCAGAACGATTACTAGGTGTGGATTACACCTGGATTCATACCACAGTTATGACAATACTGATAACACATTAAAAGCTATTGGGCGAGTGGAGCAGGTATTGACTCATGATGTGTGGCAGCTCCCAGGAGATCACAGTCGTGTTAATTGTGATATAAATGTGTTCTCTGGTCATTAAGTGTGCATGCGTTGACACAGTGCTGTGACTGTAGAGGGAGTGTGGTGCTGCTCATTGGTGGGGATTTCAACAGCTAGGAGTTGTGTGCTGTCTCACCAACAGCTTGTGTGTTAGTGAGTGATGACCGCTGATAGAGCTAAAGGTGGAGGACTGCGTGTCCTTAAGTAGAAAACCTGCGTGCCAGATGCCTTTGTCCAAAGGTAGAGACAGAAAGAAGCTGGGTTAGGCTACATTATTCTGAAGACTCCCAGAAAGCTGTGTGGAGTTGTAGTGCATAAAGCATTAGAGGAGTCAGAATGCTCCTTTTGACAAAGTCAGCAGTACTGGAAAGCTGTCAGAGGCAAACTGGATGAAATATGCTTGTTAGCTGTACCAAAGGAGGAGAACACCGTGGCAGTGACAGAAGCACATTCTTCCTTTAGATGTGGCTGAATTGCTCGCAGTTGAGCAGTGAGTGAAGGGCATAATATGCAAGCAGTTCTTTGTGATGCTTGGCTGTGGCTGTTGCCCTTGAATCCAGCGGTCTCTCTGAGAAAGTAACAGTGATCAGTGTTTGAATTTGTGTAAGCTGCCACTGTGTGGAAGGTGGGAGAATAACAATTAGCAGCCAAGGGCCAGGTACCTGAACAAGGGCATCCATGCGGAGGGAAGCTTCTTGTTAAACTAATTCTCCAATCCCAAGAAACTTACTACAGGCAATATTGTGGAGACCAGGACTTTTTCTGGGTTTGAAAGAGATGTTTGGAATCTAGTATGAGTGCTGAATTATTTATTCAGCACTGAGGACTACTTTTAAATTTGGTGTTGGCTATTAATGGGAATGGAATGATGGTCTCCTCTGGCGATATGTTTATTTTAAGAGGAATAAAATAACCCAATGGAGGGAGAGAGAACACAGTGAAATTATGGCTTCTGCTTTCATTGCTCCGGGAATACAAGATATATTTAATGTCAGATACAACTTAATCACACCGTGCATGAATTATTTTGCTATCAAGTTGGCTTCAGAAGTGTAATGGTTCAGAGGAACCGTTATGCCTTAACGCTTTGACAAATGCATTTTTTACGCTGCTTGATACAAGTCCTTTGTATGAGTCATAGTCATAAGAGCTGTCACTTCAGTGGTTGTCCTTGGTTGACAAGATGGGCCCAAGAAAAATCTCCCAAGTAACAAAAAGTTATCGTGGAGTCTTAGCTTTTCAGCCAGG
>PPHD01024658.1:0-12049 GCA_002909625.1 Bambusicola thoracicus
AATGCATTTTCCTAATGATAAGCAGACAGAAGAACCTAGTTTTAATTTGTCAAATAACTGAAACATTGGTTTCATGTACATACAAATTCCGAACAAGGGATGAAAAAAAACAATCCTAGAAGATGAGTGCTAAGCACACCTTGCCTTTCATCCCACCAGCTCAATTGCTTACAGTTGTCAAAAAACAACCAGGCACCAAATTAAACGTGGAAAAGCAGAATACCCACCATATACATCAGAATGTCTCTAATCATCACCATTGCTGTCTGATGATCATTCCATGCTTGGTTTAGTGTTTGTAAAAAGTTGTTATTGAGGGAGTTTAATACATCTTCTCGCACCTAAAGCAAAAACAAACATATTGTCATAAAATCAAGTCATTTTCCCTTGCATCGTTCAAATCTTAACAAGCTTTGCTTCAGAAAAGAATATTTGCACTTCTGTGAACTTTGAACATTACAGACATGCTCATGCTTCTCCTAGCTGCTGGCCCTGTACATAATTTCAGTAGAAAAATAAGGCTTTATACAGGTAAGGAAAAAAAACCAAACTGAAAGCAAGAACAAAAAAGGGTCAATTTCATATGCTACAGGGCCTCAATTACTGCCATAAATCACTTCAGAATACTGGAGAGTACTGGCACAGGTTACTAACAGAAATAAGCTCGGGTAGAAAAGCAGCTGAGACAGTTGCAGTAACAGTTCTGAAAGCAGATTTTCACTCAGTAAGACCAGACTCTTATGCTAATAATCCGTAACCACTGACAAGACGACTTAAGAGAACAAAAGAAAGTCTGTTTTTATTAATGATTTTTTTAGTTGATTTGTTCGTCCCATCAGCTTCAGACTTCATTTCTGACACTACTACTTCCTACTAACCAAAAAGAACACCTGGTTTTGCATTTTGATTTACATGAAGTAGTCATGTACTACAGTGCTCAACCTTTAATCTCCCGTAAAAGAGAAACCTAAAGAAACATAAAACAAACAAACAAACTTATTCCTCATTTTCCCCCTCTTCTGCATGGAACCTGATTTATAAAAAACCAACAAGTATCTGTTACAGAAAAAAATACCAACACCTCTCATGTACTCAAGAAGGAACAAACAGGCAGACGTTTAGCTAAAGATGGCTTCTGGCAAATAGTCTATACATACATCCCATACAGAATAAATAAAACAACCTCAGTACTGCTTGTAATGATGACATTAAACTGTAAATTTTAATACAAATTTGGAGAAATCTTTTCCAACCCTATTTCCAAAAGGGGAAAGTGAACAGGCTAAGCAGGCAGTAAAGAGCACAAGTAGCATATAGATCTCTAGGCATGTTTGCAAAGATGATGAGAGTAACCATCAAGGTTGCACCGTGCAGATGGGGTAGAGCTTCAAGTTCATACAGCCCAGCAAAACCCTATCTTTGCAGATGGATCTCTGTGCAGTTACACATGGTGATCTCAGTAAGAAGAGGAAGTGAAAACGATGCTTAAATTTGTACCTAAAAACATGTCTATGGTTCAGTAAATCAAGGCTTTATAAAACTGCTGCAAGATTTTTTACAGGCTGCTTCCATCCAAACAGACAATTTCAAGACTGCTAATTGCAAAGCAAGACCTCGTTCTAAATGTTAGCAAAATTGGGACCACATTTTTTCTGCACTGGAGAGCAGCAGTTTCTTTGCTTCTCCAACTTCAACATACAACTAGTTTACTAGAAAATTAGACCAAACACTACCCTTCCCTGCACGCTGGAGGGACTTTACTACAAACACACCCCATCTCTTTTTCTCAACAGCAAAGGGAAGTCTGCTGGTGCACCTGTGCTGTCCGCACTCCCCCAGCATGTAGGCACAGGTGCGGCCATGGCAGAGCTGCAGCCCACACAGTCAGCACCAGCAGCTTAATGCAGTATTGAAGTATATCATCTTCCACCATCACACTGAAGCACAGAACAAGACACCCCACAGCTGTGCTTTATGTCACATTAAGTGTCCTATGCTTTACACAAGAGGCATGCTCAGAGGCTAAGATACCTCTCCAGCTGAGAGTCCAAGACTGCTCTAATTGGATCCTGTTCTGATCCACCAACACACATTTCACTTTCCTTAACAGCTACAAGGAAAACCACCACAGAGGACCTAGGGAGAGTTTCATTTATTTATTTATTTTATTTTCGCTATGACCAGGAAACACTACAGCCAGCATCCTAAATGCACTTCAGCTAGAAGATGTCAGCTTGATGTCAGCTTCACTCTTCTTTCCACTGAAGGCCCAAATGCAAATACAGCTGAGAAAACTACAACTTCTTACACATTTTTATAATAGCCAAGTCAATTAGCCTTTCCCTGCATCCTCTCTCAATTCCTGTTCCTACTTTTCCTGTCCTTCTAACAAGGCCAAAAATCTTTTGGACTGTTCCAATCTGAAAAACAGGACCCACATCACACTGCTCATTGTCCCCGGGACTCCTGCTGATTGCAAAGAGGATAGTCTGTTAATGTCATACTGGCATGGAATATTATGTCCCTAACTTGAATATTTATGGGCAATAAATTGCCTTTCATTCACTCCCTAACCACCAACCCATAGTAAATCTATCCTATAATACTTCATCCTTCAAAAAAATCTGTATTTTTTACATTCATACATTTGCATTTATACTTGGATGCTAGTGAGAACTTATTCAAACAGGAAAGCAAATCACAGGGAACTAGCAGCCACAAGCTGCGACAATTTCAACCTTAACCTCCTGACAGACATCATACTGTCATTTAAACTTAACATTTAATAGGCAAAAGCAGTGTAAGAATAATAAGGCAGTCTGGCATGCTACCATGTATCCAACAACTTCCACGGACAAACCAAATCCCACAGCATCACATACCATCCACACGTTAAGGCCTCTTCTGAAGAAGCTGCAGAAGCTTACCCCAGTAACATTCAGCTCTGTTAACAGTGGCTGATCAAGGTACCCCTACAGGTTGTTCAGAGCTTTCTGAAATCTTCCTACACCACAGTCCTGAGCCAGGCTCCCCTCCCCCCAGCTTTTGGAAAACACAGTGTTCTGCTATAACACACAGCCACTGCTGCTGCTGACTGCCACTTAGCCTTTGGTCTCCCAAAGGTGTGTGCTGCTGTCAACCAATCCATGTAGCTTTTAGTAGAAATATAAATACACATTGAGAACTTCCCCAGCCACATTTGTAGAGCGTGAGCTCAATTTCCAAGAACACGAGAAAGAAATTTGTCGCCGTTGCTTTCAATTCCCTAAAAAAAATACGAAGAAAACCTGGAAATGTAGATGAGTCACACTAGCAAAACTTACCGAAGAAAAACTACAGCAGAACTAGTTTACAAGCGTAGATAATCAGGGTAGGGAATGATCAGTTTTACTCAAGTATACAGAAGACCATCGCAGGTCTGTGCCCTTATAATTGCACACATCCATGACAGTAATCCTGCTACATTAAACCAAGTCCCATTCACACACCAGCTGGTACCAAACAGGGTGCTCATCTGCAAGGAGGACGTGCTTCCAAGCAGACACAGGAGCTCCACCTCTGCTGCACACTTTGCCAGGCTTTCTGAAAGCACATATTAAATGCAGGAACTGCACAATGCTGCACAATGCAATGCTACTTGAAGTTTCGCTGTGAAGCCTCTCAATGACACACTCCCTCCATTTATTTTTAGATGCAGACAAGTTTGAAAAACTGTTCTTCTAGTTGCTACAAAACCCAAGCCAGTTGTTGTTTACAACTGCCGTTAAATACATCCCTTGTACAGGTCATGAATACAACCATATTCCAACCAAACCATGAATACAACCAGAAGTACTATAATGCACAGAACACTACAGCCAAGTAAAAGCACAGAGTAAAACTGCCTTGGTGAAATTAATGACTTCTACTTGACAACAACTGGATATTCATGCTCTTCTAGAGAAAAAGGAGCCTTTCAGAGACAGCTGCTGCTCTTCCAAACCTCTAACAAAATTTCAGTCTGGAAAACTACATTAGCAAAAATAAACTTAAAACTTTAAAGGTGGAAAGATAATGGTAGGCGATACTTCATACCTTGTTAGCCAAAGTACTCCCTAATGCTTGTGATTTGGTCTCCTACACAACTAGTAATGACAAATTTCCCTATCTAATTCATAGATGCTATAGTCATCACCTCGAGGTCCAATCTAAGAGATACAAGCCTTCTCTCTGAAATACCATAATAACAAATAATAAATCTTGCCACAGATCACAGATATCCTTTTAAGCCCCAGAACAAACATGGAGCGTTTACACAAGCCTTCTGCATCAGCATTCCATCCCATCCTTCTGCACCTAACAACAGCCCCACAAGGACCAGCTGCGTCCCTCTCACCATAGGCATTCTTGCATGCCTTTTGTTACTACTATTGCAAGACAACATACAGTTGGTGATAAACTCCACCAGTTGTACTAGCAAAGTTTACTGTGTTATAAAGCATTCTGGCATGCCAGTGACAAAACAGCAACGGAAGCATTTGATAAGGTTTCCTATATCCCAAGAATTTCTTCACTAACGCTCTAGTATCTCCCTGAACCAACACGTTTCAGTCCATTCAGGTGCAGGACAGTCCTTGACATTTCGGGATCTTTGCTGAGCAGCAGACTCGGGCCATGCATTGCCTACGAAAAATACAGTGAGCTCAGCCAACAAATCAATCAGTTCTTCTGTCTCACATACAATCTAAACTGCATGTCTGGACAGTCCAAATTTTAACAGACTGAAATGCTCATAGAAATGAAGGGAATTTTGAAAACATTACATTGCAAACTAACTTAAAGATCTCTTTTTATTCCAACAAGTGACTTTACTTATCATTAAAAAACAATCTGTAAGCTAAGCTTTTTGGTGTTTTTTGTTCATTTATTTTAAGCACTTCCACAGCTTTTTTTTTGTGTTGAAGGAACAGACCAGGCTCAAGGCTCAAGACATGTAAAGAAAGCACCCAAATCAAGCTACAAGGCTCCCAAACAACAAGGAAAGAAACAATCAAAGTATTAGATGCCCAATAATTAAATGCACCTTTTTTCCTGCATTTGAATTGAAGCAAAAGATTCTAATACCTTCTATTCAGTGACACTTTTTAATTTCGTTTTTACAGATATTGTAACAGTCTTGCCAATATAAAGGCAAACACAAGTTTTAGCATGTCTCTGTCCCGCAGTAAATACAATGTAGCTCAAGACAGCCAACTCCTATCAGTAATACAGAGTAAATTACTTCTTCCTTCATCAAGAAGTCCCAGCATGATGATTGTAACCACAAGCTGCTGGGGTCTGCAATTTTAAAACCAAGCATACTTTATAGTAACTTTGGTGCTTTCATCTTGTATGGTTGCATTGTGTTTGCAGATACCATTTTAGTACAACTAAATACATTGCAAAGGCAATTCGTGGCATATTCTTTCTGCTTAGAAGTTAAATATTATCATGGAAGTTTCTTTATACTAAAAATATTGCTCAGAGTACAACTTTCACCTAGCAATTAAACAGGTATAAAGGATAAATAGAGCTCTTAACTGTGCCACACCAAAAACAAACACATGCACTGCAAGACTGACAACCATGTTTAAAAACATCTGAGTACATTGCCTCTGTCCAGCCTCTGCATCTTAACTGATGTGATTGCAATACTACACACATATAACTTCCTGCAGAAAGATTACCAGGAGATGCAGACAGCAAGCAGCAATTCTGTTTGAAGGATTCTAGCAATTCAAGATGTACGTTCTGCTCCTCAGAACTACTGCATGTCTGTTCTTTCTGATCAGGAAGGAATCAGACGCCTGAATAATTCAGCCAGTTTAACCTTATGACATTTAACTACTACAACTCAGTATTTTGCCTATATTAATAGCATCTGTTTCCCCTGTTAACTGTACACACAGATACCATTTGATTAATCATGTTAAGAGATCAGAATGCTATAGCACTTAAAAGCACCAGAAAAAAAGCAGCATTAAGTGTCAGAAAGGCATTTTTTCCTACACCAGTACCTGTACAAGCCTCTCAGGCAGTGCAGCGACTGTACAAACGTGCAGGATCTGCTGCTCTTTGGTCAATTTGCCACAATCAGTGCTTCAGAATAATGATTTCTGCATATGGACAATTTAAATGCACAGAAGAACTGGGAACAAAGGCAAGCAGCCTTCCTCAAGTTAAAACAGGATAAACTCAAAGTGAAACAAATTTGCTGTCCTAATTGTTAATAAATATAGACTGTATACACTGGTGTATACAAGAACAGAGCACAGGAAGTCTCAGCCATTTGCCACATAGTATACAAATAGTATACCTATGAATATAGGTATTACAAAAACAGTATTTGGGAGTCCCAGATGTGCTACAGTAATAGAATACTTTTACTTTACTTAGCCACTTCATACAGGATGTTTCCACTCAAACAGTAAAAAAAACAGAACCAAAACACCCAACATACCCAAAGCAGGTTTCAAACTATATTTATCTGGACTGTGCCTTTGAAATTTAGGATTTTAGAAAATGAACTCTTTTCACCTGTGGCACAGCAATAACACACATCTCTGTGTAGCCATAGCACTAACTCCAGTTAGTGGACATAAAAAGCTTTCCAAACACCATGCATTATTTAGACAAACCTCCCACCCACCCTCTGTATTCCAGCCAGAAGCAATCATCCAAGATACACAATTGGGGATGGCTGTTGTAATAAGACAACAAAAAATTTTGACACTCCATTGGAATCCACAGTCAGAATATGGGAATCAAAACACCTTTCTTTTCAAAGACATGTAGGTATGAATGTTACTGCAGAAAAACTAGGCATCCTCCCTAGACTTAGGATCCTATAACTCCTAAATATTATCTGGACTTAGGAAAACTAAGCTTCAACTTGGCTTCTTCAATAACGTTCTTATTAATCAACCCTAAACTTTACCTATCACAACTACAGAGATTGTTCCCTAGTTCAAGGCAAGATATAAAGGGCTTTTCCTCAGATGCTGCATCTTCAGAAACAAATTCCTCTTGTCATTCTGACACAATTCAACGTGGCTTTGAAAAAGCTGAAATGCGAGAATGCAGACTACCCAGGACTTTTGTTGTTGCTGAGCTGATGTTTTAGCACATTTACACTGTGTAATCGTAGCACAACTCTCGCTAACTTGTGAATTAGTTCATTTGTCCGCAACAAGCAGGTTATTACGTGGGTATTTATTTTGCTCCACAGATGAAAAACAAATCAAAATTAGTTCTGAGAAAAGCCACAAAGTGCCATCAGAAGGCCACAAACTTTTTTTTTTCCCCCCCAAATAAGAATCCCATATCTCAGCAGTAACGCTTCTGTTAGAGCTGTTTGGAAGTGTGAAACAGAAAACACTTCCTACAGTTTGTCCTCCATCTGAAACTTAGAGCAAACCATATCAGGAATATGAAGTCATTTAAGAACAGAAACTACAATTTTTGAACACATTGACACAATTTTAACAAAAGACTGCAAAATAACATCAGACATAACATTTAAACATAGTTTAAATGACTGAACAGAATTCTGCCACATAAGAGACTTCAATTGCAATTCATAAAAGTGACATACCTTGTTTATAAGATGCTCAGTGACCACTTCTCTCAGTCCAGTGTAGAGTTTTTCTCCATGTTTATGCAACACCATTGTATATGCATTCCTATATAGCTCCTCAAAACTGAGACCACTATTGTTCTTGCGCTGGATCTCTTGGATTGCATTTTTTAGTAGATCCCAAATGCTGTTTACATATTTCTCGTCCATAGTCATCTGTAATGATAAACCAAGACATCACTGTTTAGAATCAAGAAAGATCCTTACAGACAATAATCTTCAGAAGCTGTGTCTAGAAGCAATAAGCACTTCTGCCACGTTTTGATTCCAATATCACAGTTTCTCTATCTTCAACATGGATCAAAGTGCTATTTTTCATAACTATTTCTTGAAATCTATCATTTTTAGTGGTTTAATATCCTCTCCTTCAGACCAGCAAATTCACAGAACCCAACCTTCAGAGTCTGCACAGGGGGAAAAGCGGGTAGTTGTAGACACAAGTCTCTTCCCCACTCTTCCTCTATAGCATAATAACGAAAGTGAGTCGTCTCCCCATATTAACAGGCTAGTTGTCACCCCACCAGTCATACTGCAACACTGCTTAACTGGACTCCAAATCCTCTGGTACAATAAAAGACAAAAGTGTTCACCACTGAGCTAGCAATCTCATTTAGCCATCCATATGAGCCACCTAGGTGATCCTTATTTACAGCAATGCACTCATGGCCAAATAATTACATGTCTACAATTCAAATACTTACAGATGTTGAAAAATCCCCAAAATTTCCAGAGTTAACATCAGTATTGCACGTATTTCCAATGCACAAGTAAGGTGAAATGACTTGCTGTAGGATATACACACATCACTAAGCAGAACAGGCTGCATCTTGATCTGTTATTCAGATGCTGTGTACTTTGGTAAATACAGTGAGTACGTAAAAACAGTATGAACATAGACAAAAAAGATCAGTGAAAGAGAGAAACAGTTATAAAAAAGACTCAATGTAACATCAAGCCAATTTCTGTCTTCTGCTGTTGGGTTGTTAGGGTGAATCAGTTTACAGCCATGTTTTAACAACACAAGTCATTCACCAGAAGGTGTTTCAAAACACGACGCCCTGCGGATAAAGCAGCACCTAAGATAGCACAGGCTCACATAAGAGCAGAAATGAAGTATCTGATAGTAACACTGCATAAAGTTTCAGCTATCAGGCCTCATTATCCAACTGAAAGAAAAGCTACTTTAATTAAACCAAATTCAAAATGTAATTTTTAAGGATAAGTTTGGTTGATGCAAGAAGGCTTCAATCTAGCCTTGTCACTTAAAGGCAGAAGAAAAAATAAGAATACCTTTCCCATTTCCAATTACAGTGAAGAAATAAAATATCCTTGAATCTACCAATATTATCAAAGCAAACATGAAAATAAGACTTGAAGCATATTGGCATGACACTATGAAAGAAAATCATGACCAGCCCTGCTGTACTTCCCTTCTTTTTCCCCCAACCACCCCAAAAATACACAGTGAGGAAGGACCCAAAGACTGAAGATGCCTGTGCTTGTAATCAAACAATGATAAAGCAAACAAGTCAAAACCAACACAACTTTCTGCCCTCCCAGTCTTTGGGAGTTGTGGTTAAAAACCAACAATTCCATGATAACAATAATCCTATCATTTAATACTCTTTCATTCTCCTGATAGCAGATTCCCTAACCTACTGATCTGTCCAGACCCAAAACCTGAGAGATGTGTCAACACCTAAAATCAGTAACAAATCACACACTCAGAAATTCTTAGCTCCCTATCGCCCAAGAGCAAAACCTTAAGTAGAACAGAAATGGTTCTGTTCTTCCACACGCATACCCTGTGCTTATTCTGTTATTTATAATAATATTGAAAGGTCACTTATTTTCTTTTTGATTTGCATTTACTATATTGGTGCCTCTTTAGGGAAGTAATTTTCTAAAGCCTTCTTGAACACACAATTTTATGAGTACTGATAATGAAGACAACTGCTCAGAACTGCAGACAGCAATCCGAGTAAAAGCTTTCCAGCTTTTCTTTCACAAGGCTGATGCTTTGTTTTCAAACAAAGTGGACTTTCAAACCAACACTTACCTCTGTCATTTTCTCCTCTTACTAATCAAAAAATTTCTAAGCCAACATGACAACTTTTTTTTTAATCTCAACTGCAAAGTAAGTATTTATCAGATTTATACCAATCATCCTTTCTTTTAAGACAGGCAAATCACCAGCCCCTACTCTGAGGAGACATCCAAACATTGCTACTTCTTGGTCCAAAGGTAGACATGTCTGTACATCACAGATAACCATAACATCTAACAATTCTGATCTGTTCAGGAAAAAACAACAACTAGAAGTGGGGTCTATTTCTACTACTTCTAATTAAAATGCTATCAAAAGTGAAGGAATGACTGCAGTACTTGTTTGCCCCAAACTCGCTGGATACAAATACATAGAGCTTTCTCTCAGTTAGCAGCCAACACAACAAGCTGCTCTAGAAGCACAAGAAAGATCCAGAAAAGGTAATTATAAGGATATAAAGAAATGATTCAAATAATAGTATAGTTTATTACCTTCTAAGATCAGACAAAAAGGGCACTGCTTCTCAGCACACCATCCTATTCTACTCCCAAATTGCTTTAATGTTGCTAAAAAAACTTGCTAAAGTTGCAGGATGTCATGTCAAGTTTGTACAAAAAACTATTTCCTCTCTACTAGCGAAAAGATGTTGAACTTGGAAAAGAAGAAACCCTCCTGTACCATCTTCACAGCTGCATAAGAACTGCAAGGATAAAATCTACCCTTGGATTATTAACTTGAGGTTAATCTATTTCTGTATTCCTTAAGTCAGATTTGCATGCAGAATATTCTTTAAATAAAAATACATCCCAGACAATAAATAAAATTAGTTGAGCTCAGGATGCCACTAGAATACATCTTTCGTCTTTCAGAATTTTACACTAAAACATCTCTAAAAATCCTCTTAGAGAATTATGATCCTAATTTTCCTATCTGATGCAACTCCCTAGATCCCAAGTAATAACAAAGGCTTTAAGTGACCCTCTTCCACAAATCTGAACACAGAATCACAAACCAGATGTTCTTTCATGTTCATTCCCAGATTCCTTCTAATGGTTGAATATTTTTAAAATGAACTGCACAGCTTCAACACAGTTGTGATGCTTGTGCCTTCTACTCCAGTAGATCAAAGGAAAAGCTAGGTTACTGTTTCTGCTTGTGCTTTGGAAAAAAAAATAACAAAAAACCAATCTAGATTCAAAAAAATGTGTTCAGAAAGAAAATCATAGAATCGCTGAATCATTACAGTTAGAAGGGACCTTCAAAGTCCACCCAGTCTAACTGCCCTGCAATGAACAGGGACATCCCCAGCTTCATCAGGTGCTCAGAGAGTGGTGCAGCCTGGCCTTGAATGTCCCCAGGGACAGAGCAGCCACCACCTCTTTGGGCAGCCTGTTCCAATCATGTCAGTAGCCTTCACACTCAGTTTCACAAAGATAGTTAGAAGCCAATGTCCAGAGAAAAGACATGTGTTAACATACTCCGGTTCATCTGAACATCACCTTTCCTGGGGAATGGGCAAGAGATCAAGTCCCTTATTGGCAGGAGAGATGGCTGTTCATAAGATGCCGCTAACTTGGAAAGCTTCCAGGAACTGCTGCCCTGATGCTGACGATTCAAAAGATACAACTTGAACACAAACATCTGAAAGCACAGAAGTACATCTTGAAGAAATTAAGACTACAATATTAGCACACATGAAAATCATGTCACAGACTTCTTTTTTTCAGCAAAGAATTCAAAAGGTCCTTTATTCCACCATACTGCCGCAGTGCAGATACAGATGCACGTATTCCTTCTCTTTAACAATGTCTGTCTATCCTATCAAAACCTCCGAGACTGAATCGACAATCACCGATTCCATAAAGTTCTCACAACCACCTCAGGCCAAACAGGCCACTGCTAATTCTCTTGAGTTTAAAGACTGCAAAAAGACCACATCAAATTTTTACTTTCAAAATGTTGCAAACATCACCACTCCATTCTTCCGCAGTTTGGGGTATGATTCCATACACTGCCAAGTGAAGTGGATATATCCAGAACTGGATTACTGCAAAGCAAAGTTTCTTAAGAGTTTCAAAAATGCAGCCAACACCTGCCTTCTCCTTTCTACCATATCCATTCGATCTAATGTCCAAAGCACTGGAGCAAGAACAGGCTGAAATTACACAACGCAAGCATTTACACCATCTACCTTGAAGGAAGCGAGTGGATACTGACAATTGAAGCTAGTTTAGCAGCTCAGTTGGTAAACATTTGCACCTAGTAATTGCAGTCTGTTCCCACTGCCACCTCCTAGCTGACAGCAGACAAAACGGGCAGGGACTGACTGCTGCCATCCAGAACCACAA
>PPHD01024659.1:0-12049 GCA_002909625.1 Bambusicola thoracicus
TGAGAGCTGTCTGAACAAAATACTAGAAACAATACAGGGTAAGAAATAGTTTTCCAGAATGCAGGATTAAATCTGACTGCCTGAACATGCTTGAATATATTTGTAAGACTACAACTCATTCAAAATTCTAAGAATCTGCTCCTGCAGTTTCTGATTTGGCCTTGTTATAGGAAGAGCACAGGCAAATTTCTTTTAAAACCAGGAAGTTATACACGTTCTCATGTGGGAAACAATATTCCATAGTTCCTAGCTAAAAAGAAAAGTAAGATCTGACAATATTGGGTATGTGTCAATATAGAACTCTTAATGCGCTAAAATAAAGCCCAGACTGAATATTTTTGTTCATACTGAGTAATTTCCTATTTTACTGTTAGCTAACAGAATCCATCCAGAATAAAGATTTGTACTTACTGAGAAAAAATGTGCTTTAGTCTTTATTAATTGCAAGAGTGAAGTTTTCATATTTGCATCGTTGAAGTGTTAAATGTTCCATGGGTGAAACAGCAGTCAACTGTAATATCTTGGGTTTGGTGGTTTTGTCATAGAAGTCTGTAGGACTTGATGTGTCATTTATCAGTGCAGACCTTTTTGAACATTTCCATGGTTATGCTCTAATTTTGGGTCATTCTTTGTGGCCAGGGAACTTCCTCTTCCCTGTGGGATATACCAAACAGCTGGAAGCTGGGTATCTAATGAATGAAAGGGAAGCTGGCTTTTGGAAAATGTCCTCTGGAACATGGAGAAGGGAAATTCTTAATATACACATGAAAGATTCCATTTCATTTAGGAAAAAGTTACACTGTATTTATTAGACGTGTAACCGATGCAGTTCAATAGTCGTTCTTTGAAAGCTTTAGTGATTCAGTAGAAAATACTGTTCTTCTTATGTGCTTTTTTTAAATTAAGCTAGATAGCTAATATTTTGTAGAAACTTTTAGGACATAGGCTTTACCACATAAGCATTGTCATGATTCTTTCAAAATACCCTTCAAACTTTCCTGTATAAGGAGCTGCTGTTTCCCTCTGAGTATATTCTGACAAAACTGAAGTCCATTTGAATTTTACTTTTCAAATAATGTTTGTAGCTAATTCAAAAGTGCTGGCAGGCTGTTGAATGGGGATTGAATGATGTTTTGTCTTGCAGTAGGTTATTTGGAAATCAGGAGTGCTGGACAAAACTGGACACTGGTCTTGTAGAACCTTCAATTATCTGAATGAAAAACAACAACTCATGTATAGTTTCCATCTTATGTGGCAAAATACACACATGTGCATGCACTTACTGTTAACTGTGACTGTGTTATTTTCCTTTAAGTACTCAGGGAGAGCTTGTTTTGCTGTGATAGGTACAAAAATGAGGAGACAGTGGGGTAATTTGTGTTTTTATTATGCTATATGGAGTGTATCTTTTATGCTTGGGGTTAAATTAGAAGTCCATTGTAAGATGGGGCATGTTGGCCCACCCAGTGATGGGGGATGAATTGAAATCTTTGAGATGCTAACATGAAAGATAAGACTGATAATGGAGTATTTTTAATGAATACTTGAACCTGCAGGTAACCCTGTGTGTTTATTTGTTGACATCTATAGTATGTAGACTTGTTTTTGTAAATTCAAGAATATCCCTTTCTAAAATACTTTCATTCAAACTAAATGCCCATTGGGAGACTTGTATCTGTGGGTTTTTTTAGAAAGTCATAGTTAAGTGTACATCTGCTAAATGCTCTTTTCCTTAATAGGAGTTCTTCTTAGTTCTTCTTACTCCAGCTCCTAGGTACTCAATTACCTGATACATAAAATTTTGTTTTGGAATATAAATATGTATTGTATGCATTTATATAACTGACTAGTAACGTTTGTTTTGCAGAGTTTGCATTTCTTTATGCTATAAAGTACTTCTGCTCTACTAGAAAGAATTTCAGAACACAAAAATGACTAGGTATGTGGAAGCTGCGCCATTTTCTGTTAGCATCAGTTGGTCTGATGACTGCTTTCCCTATACTGTTTATATCCTCTTTATATACCACAGTTACAGCAACCTAATTCTTACAGTGGTTGCGAAGTTACCTTACAAAACATCCATCCAAAAATCCATTGGTTTTTGCTGCATGTGGTTATCTTGAGATGTCGAACTATTTGCTGATCTCTTCTTTTTCACTATACCCTCTGAAACTGAGCTTATTGTAATCCTGTAGAAGTCAGTAAGACCAGGGGAATTAGCTGCTTACTGGAATGGGACATTCCTTTGGGTGTTAGAAGTTTTTAATTAGATGATTGTCTTTGGCTTTTTTTTCCCCAAGATCACAAATATTTTTTATCTATAGACCTTGTTCTGAGGAAATAATTGTTTTTCACTATCACAGGACCTGAGTTTTTTAATGCCTCTGATATTAATGCCTCAGTATTGAAGAAGAAAATGCTTGTTTATACATAGATGTGTATCTCAGTTGAAGATCTTGGCTCAAGAAAGCCTTTCTAGGTTATAGGTTCATGGTCAGTACATTAGAGTCTAGATAGAAAAATAGAGCTTTTGTATCTGACTTGCCTTATGGGCTGCCTAGAGGCAGTTATCTTTGGAAAACCAGGGCATGATATGCCTCATCCTGGCTTCCATTGCCTTTGCATAGGAAGGGCATAGCTAACAGGAAGGTTCTGCCCATCTACTCCTTGCCATTTCTGCTAATGGAGTCTGTTGATGAAGTAGTTTCTCAATTCAGAAAACGGAAGGCTAAGTAAGAGTGCTTGATAGTGCTGTAAATGCAGCTGTAGACTGGAGGCATCGGGGAAGGTCTCCTAGTGAAAGATGTAGGTTGCTGAGGCCTCTTAACCATGAAAAGCAGCAGGGCTGGGTTTCCACGCTTGCTGTTAGGAGTTGTGTGTTTAAGTTGTATTTTCAACATATAAGTGCTTTCAAAAGGTTGTTTGGAAGCTTTCTCTTTTCAAACTGCTGTGTATAAACACAGAGGCATTTTTCAAGTATATCTGTCAAAAATAAAAGCCCCACGTTGAAAGAAAACTGAAGAAATTACAAGTCAACGTTAATAAATATCAACTTTGGTACTCAGTCACTGCATGTATACCCCACTATGTACTCTCAAACCCTTCCCCTTCCTCTGTAACAAAGCACTTAGGCAACATTTATTAATACTTCTGCTTTATGCTTTGTGATTAAATGCACACAGATGAAATCCAGGGCTCTTATACAATCTTGTTGCAGTGCATGATTTGAAAAAGGTGATAAAAAGAGAAAAGGAAAAATAGCAGCAAACTTAATTTGACTCTTCTAATTAGCCTAATAATTTCCATTAAATTTCATCTTTACAGGTAAAAGACAATGGAATTGTTCTGATAATGTGAAGAGCTGGAAGATGACTTGATTTTTTTCTTTCTTATTTATACTTCTTTCCCTCCAAATTCAAAGGAGGAGAGAAATGTGTTCCAGCTAAAGACTGTTTTTTTTTTTTGTCAAAGAGAATTTTAACTAGATCCAAAGTTCTTAAATCATTTGCAGTCTATAAAATAAGAAAAATGTTTTTTTTTAGATGACCTAAACATTAAACTCATTTCTCTTTTGTCCACTATGGCCTTAATATGTAAAGCTGTCAAACTAGAAATATCGTTTCACAAAGGAAAACTGTGCTGTCAGCTTCTAAGTAGTCAGCTGTCTTTAAAGACAAAGCTACTATGTATTATAATCTGTATACCTGCTCACAAAGCTCTCATCATTTTGTTATGAGAGGAAATGTCTTGTTGCAGTAATGACATTTAACTGTGTGGGTCAAACTATGTTATTCTCACTGTTAGTTTTTAGGTGTTACAAGAGCCTCATCCACTTTTTCCCAAAATTAAGAAGCTGACTATTAAGATAGCAGTTCCCACCCTAAAAAGGGAAAATATAAATAAGGTAAGAATTTTGTCTTTTTAGGGCGCAGCTCACTAATGATGAGTCTTATCTCTTACAACTTACAGAGATATCACTTTAAGACATTGTAGCTGGTCAGCTTAGGTTGCCTTTGTATTCAGTGGAGAATATATTCAGTGAGATTCAGTGAAACACAGGCACCACCAGATGGTGATTCATCTAATCTATTTTAGAGAACTATTTTAAGACAAGATGAATCATCCAGTGAAGGGGCCTTTCTCACAGACTTATAGAAAATTTAGGCTAGCAGGGCCCTCTGCTAGTCACTAGTCCAAGCCTTGGCTCAGAGCTGATCTCGCTTCCAAGTTGGATCACACTGATCAGTGCTTATGTGATTGCGTTTTGAAAATGTCCAAGGATGGAGAATTCACAGCTTTTCTGGGCACATTTTCAGTGCTGAATCACTCTCGCTTTTATTATTATTATTTTTTCCTTTCCCTGATCAGAATTTCCAGCATCGCAGTTTAGAACCTTGTCCTTGTCTCTTGTCCTTTTGCTGTTCACCTTTGAGAACACTCTGGTGTCACCTTCTCTGTGACCCACATTTAACTAGTTAAATTCAGGAAAGTAATGCCTCCTAGTTATTTTCTTGGAAACTACAATACATACAAAAGAGCACAATAACACTATTTGATAGAATGAATTCTCAGCTACAAAACACTGTTTTTCAACATAGTCACCACCATTAGCTATGCATTTTCACCAGCGATGAACAAGAGCCTTTATGCCGTGCTTGTAAAAATGTGCATGGCTATCCAGAATGACGCTTGTCTTATGTTACTATCACCACTGCTGGAACACACTGCCCGCCATCTCGTTGTGCATCGTTCTGATGTTGTGGCCAATACAATAAAACAGGAGACATTACTTTCAGTGCAGCCCTGTTTGCTCTCTTTGAGGAGAAGAGGGAGGTGCAGGGATAGTAGTTTCTTGTTTAAAATACTGTGCAAGAAGTTAATTTTGTTAACTGGCAAAAATGACATTTGTGTAACACTTTAATATATTTCAATTTGTCTACTGTATAACAATATGGCCTCTAAAAAGGTCTCCTTAGAAAACAATATTATCAAAGGGACCTTCAGATGAATTGGTTGAGATGCTTTCCATACATTTACTAGATGTAGACAGAAATAGTGTCTTTCAGCCTAATGAGTTTGTCCTTCACGTAGTCCAAAAGACTTATGAATAGAGTTTTTTTTTCCTGTTCTGTGCTTTTACTTAACATAAAAATACCATTGGCTAAATTCAGCTCTGCAGTTACTCTGATCTCAGACATCTCTCTGCAATCTTGTTGATTCAGCTTTAGTGCATATAAAAAGAGAAGCAGTTGAATATATTCTTTAGACATTTGTGGCTTAAGCTAGCAGGTTATTTCCAGAAGTAAGCATTAAATACTTGAGTGTGAAATTTAGCAAGTATCATGCTCTAAAATAAAGGTCCAGATAAAGATAATTCATGTTAGTCTTGTTTCATAAAGAGGCAGCATCTCACACTTAAAGTTGTTTAGAAAAAGTGGGCTGGAATGAGTGTTGGGGGCCAGTAAAGCAGTTGTTTCTGCTCTTATAAGAAACCTCAATCTCTCAGCTTGCTCAGTGAATGTATGAAAGTGACTTGAAAGTGGTAAAATCAGGCCCAGAGAGATTGCTTTTCACTAGCCTATGCCTGGGCGGGGCTTGGTAGACCTTAGTACACTATAATAGTACTAAAAGGATGCTCATCACCTAAGCAAGAAATTTCGGAAGGAAGAGACAGTTTCTTTAATTAGGTTCTCAACAGTCTTAGCTGACCAGTGCTACATTTGTTTGGCTGCTTTCAAACTGCCTAGAAGTTGGAGGCTTTGTCACCTTCCCCAAAGCTGCATGGTTAATACTACCTGAATGAGCTTCCTGAGGCTGCACAAAGTCCCCAATCTGCAAAGCTGCACCTGTATACCTGCTAATTTAGAGAAACCAAGGTGGTGATGGGATGGAATATGCCCAGATCTCACCTTAAGGTAGAGGTCAGGCCTCAGCCAGGCTGTATAATTGGCTCCAAGGGCTTTAGATGAGATCAATCTGAAGTTATCTTTATGAGAGCAATATGTTAGTACGTTGCTACCCATTTGGAAAATAAATGTCTTCATTAAAAGATATGTAAAATTTATTATAAAGTATGTAGCGGAAATACCTTTGCTTGAAGAGCAGGTAGTTTGCTAGGGTACTGAGTAGGGAAAAATAATTCTTGCTGGACCTAAGGACAGCGTACAGTATCACATGGGGAATCCTCACTTCTGGCAGTATATTAGAGTGATTTTTTCCATATTCAAAATTTTCCATTCAGAAACATATCATGAAATGGCTTTCCTAGATGTTAGCCTTGACTTTTTCACCTCTATTGAGTAAAAGTATTGGAATTACCTGGCAAGGCATCCTGCAACTCGACGTACCTGACACAGAACCCCTTGTGTGGTACAACGTATCAGCTGCAGACTTTCTGTGGATAATGCCTACCCATATAATGTATTTGAGCTTTCTCCAGTGCTATGTTGTATGGCTAACTTGTATGTTTTGAGATTCCTCCTACACAGTTTCTGCATATTGCCTCATTTGCCACAAACTGTACCTTAATTCCACATTTGATGCACTCAGCCTAACTGTTGCACCTCATGCTAATTGGCGCAATTTGACAGGTGTCCCATGTATTATGGAGGACAAACTTTGTTTGCTGTTCTGTCTTAATAGTCCTCTGAGGTAGAACCTTCATCTGTTGTTTGATGTTTGCATAGTATCTCACAAAAAGAGCTTCAGGCCCATGAGTGAGAGGCACAGGTGCTTTTGCAGTAGAGGTGAAAAGTATTAAAGTGTTTTTTTTTTTTTTTTTTTTTTTTTGCATAATTTGAAGGGATTTCCTTGAGCTGAGCTTCCAGAAATCCAAGCATATGGAAACCCTCTGTATGCTGACAGATATGAATTGATTGAGGTTGGATGATGCCTACCTGCTGTTTTTAGAAATATCCTTTCCAGATATATCTAGTTTCTTTGCTTTCTTGGCGATGTAAACCTACGTACAATAGGGGAAGTTGCATTGTTCCTTAAAAATTGAGTGTTTCCTTCCTTCAAGAGGTAAGCTTTTGATTATACTTAACTAGCAGTCTGGTAGCAAAATCAGGTTAAGATCTGTATCATGTAAACATTTTAATACTACTTACTTTAAAAAGGCAACACAAAAAAACAACTGTTTTTTCTCAAAATAGATTGATTCTGTCAGTTTCTAATGCTTGAAAAATGCTATTGATATGTGGTACTGTTTTTTTCTTTTGTTCTGAGAATATATGAAGGAAATCTTTCAATGAGTTTGAATTTAAGAGTAATATTCTATGTATAGTTTCTTTTTAAAATCAAATTTTCTTAATAGTGAAATAATTCTTCTGTATTACTGTCTAAATAATTTCACTGGTTCTTTGGAGATAGGCTGTAGCCATTAATTAAAGCCATTAATTAAAACCAGTTGACACAAATAGATATCTGTGTTTTTCCAAAACTGTATTTAAGTTTTTCAAGCATCTGTTTTGGTTAGAACCAAAGCACACTTGGGGTGTCTTTGTGGTTCTTCAGTTTTGATGTGCTTTCCTTGAAACCCATGTTTCTTGCTGGCTGCGCTACAGACTCTGGGGCCTGCACACTCTGCAGGCTGGGCAGCTGTCCTGAGGTTGATTCTCCAGACTGGGGGACTCCCTTGCACTTCTAACCGAGGCAGCAGCTCAGAAGCTGGTAAGGCCATGAGATCAGGATCTTGATATCAGGAGTCTGAGGCCTCTTGCCAGCTTGGAATAGCCAGCAATTCTGGCAGAGGCTGGTGTGTTCAGGCATCAGAAGGCTTGTTGCTCCCTCCAGGGACGGGGTGTACTGCAGGGTTTGTCTGAAGCAAATTCTGAGTCCTACCCACTTGTCCTAGTGACTGTTATGTTCAGCCAAGTGAATTGGATGCCCTGGACGAAACTGTTAAGCTGTTGACACGTGTTGACATGAACTATTCATTGCCATTAAAAAAAAAAAGAAAGAAAATCAGAAACCATGCCAATACTTGTAAGCAGCTTCTCAATTTCAATCCTGCTGGTGGGCGATGTTTCACAGTGTCCTTTTCCCCTTTTTGTGCAGCTGGGAGGTGGAAAGCTTAGGAACCTGTCTTGAGGTCATGCCAAGCTCTACATTGAGGCCCAGATAACCACAAGTGATAGCGTTTGAAGCAAGTCACAACTGGCTGTGATCAGCCCCTTGTGAGAGTTTGTGTGGGGTGTCTATATTATGTCCATCATGTTTTCCACTGCATCTATTTCTTCAACCTGACTCTTCCTATCCTGGAAGAGGTAGGGGTACTGCTCATAGCCATGCCTCGCTATTAGGGCTCAAGGAGCTGCTGGCAGGGCTGACTCAGGCCTTCAGCCAGAGTGAGGCCCCTGGCCACCTCACCTTGTACCTATGGGTCAGGAGGGTGTGCTGCATTCTTTCTAAGTGTCACTAGGAAAATAAGCATGAAGAGAACTGTAAAAGAATCATTTGGATTGCAGCGACGGCTTTCCATGTAAACACGATATCTTATTTAATGGCTGTGAGTGTTCTTTGCAATAGATGGGTGTGCTGTGGGAAGAAAGTGCTTTAATAGTATCCTTCTGGACCAATTTTAAACAGAAAACCAAGGCTTTTTTTTTTACCAGCAAAGTTATGTGTTGCCTGAGGGACAAAAACACTTCCAGTGTCCATCCTGCAGTCAAATGTAAAATAAGATACATTCTATTGCTGTATGCACTGCGGTCAGTTTCTGATGTTTCTGAAAAAGATATTTAATATATAATTATGAATTTTGAAATCCTTTAAGGCATTAATTAAAGTGGGAAGCGGGGATCTATATATCAGTGAAGACAAATATTTCAGATGAAAAGAATTAAAAACATAGTCAAAGTATCTTATTTTATTTTACTTTATTTTACTTGGTTTTGTCTTTACGAACGTGCACTTCAAATCCAACTTTTCTCTATACGTGTATGTCATTGCCCTCTACTGGACAGATTCGGAATAACTTTGGCATCGCTTCCAGCTTGAAGTCGGTGACTGTTAGTTCAGTGTAATCAGAAGGGGAATGCCTCCACATCCCAAGTATTAAACAAACATGTGGGAACATCTCTGTAAGGTGGGTAGGTCTGTCTTTGTGTTCTGCGCTTTTGGCCAGTAGTTTTCTGTTTTCACGTTGTAACAACCACGTTTTAAAAACTGATGTTTTGAGGTATTTGTTTATTTTCTGGGAAGTTATGCGAGGTAAGACTGCTAATCTTTATTATAAGCAGCCATTTATATGGGGTGGATGTGGAAAATTCTTTTTTGGCTTGTTAAAAACTCCCAAACATTTCATAAAATAAAAGGATTCTGAAAATGACGTTGGCAGTGAAAATATAGCTGTAGTGAGTAATCTACTCTTGTTGTAGTTCATGGCTAGGTCAATGTCATCTATTCTAATCCTTAAAATGTTTTCCATAAAGCAGATTAGAATGGGTAAAAAATTAAAAACAACTGTCTCACTGTTTTCATGTTGCAGCCTGGGGGCTTGATCCTGCCTGGTGCACGCAAGAGCTGAAAGAAGCCCCCTGTTTCCTGTCAGTTCAGGCAGGATCGGCTGCTTGTTGGTTACATGTTTTTGGTTTACCAGTGCCTGACTTTATGGTGTTTATTAACTATACCTTTTCTGGAGCTGATACTGCCTTAGGGACAAGACTTGAGTTGCTGCTGCTTTGCAGATTTAGGCTATGTTTATTTTGTTTGATTGTTGTTGTTATTTTTTTATGGAGGAGGAGGGAAATAATCATGCACTGAGAACTGCTGTGCTTTGTGGTGACTTTCCCCATAGCAGAGGAAGATGGGTTTTATGAGAGGAGGAGGACAGTGGTGGCTACTACTAGTTACTACTAGTGAGTGGAGTTCTGCTGGGTGCTTCGCTTGGTGATGTGCCTCCCCAGCTGCCTACCCAGTTCACAGCAGTTACCCACTGTGGCTGTGCAGAGTGACCTGCAATCTCATCTGAGGGGATATTTGTACAGGGTCCTGCTTCTGTGCATGAGCCCTTGGCCAGTACAGGGGAACCACCAACTCAGTCTATTGATCTATTGGCCTATGGCTATCTGGATATGTAAATATACTGAATGAAGAGGAAAACATTGCTGCTGTCTCCAAAGGCAGTAAAGTAGAAGTTTTAGTACGGTACACATAGAGAACTTGCTGTTAGCCAGAAGAAGTAGGTATTGCATGATATGTAAGAATCAGACAGTGTGCATTGGAAGGGACCTTAATGATCACCTAGTTACGGTCTCCTCCAACCTTTCCTTGAATATATCCAGGGACAGGGAATCCACAGTTTCTCTGGGCAACCTGTTTCAGTGTCTCACCACCCTCTCAGTAAAGAGTTTCCTATTAATATCTCACCTATTTCTACCTTATTTTAGTTTAAAACCATTTCTTCTTGTTCTATCATTATCAGCCTGTGTAGAAAGTCTGTCTCCCTTCTGTTTTTAAGCTCCCTTCAAGTAATGGAATGCCACAGTACAGTCTTCCCAGAGCCTTCTCCAGGGAGCTCAGTTCCCTCCCTGTCTTCTTCACAGAAGAGATGCTGAGACCCTCTGATCATTTCTGTGGCCTCCTCTGGATCCCTTCCAACATCTCCCCATCGCTCCTGTACTGGAGGCCCCAGGCCTGGACACAGTACTTCATGTGGGGCTTCACGAGGGCAGAGTAGAGATGAGCAATCACCTCCATCTTCTTGCTGGCCACCTCTGTTTGTGGTGCAATCCAGGATACTGTTGGCGTTCTGGGCTCAATAAAGATGTGAGGACAGGAGTGATGGAGAAGGAAGAACCAATTCTTACTTGGGGATCTAGTAGTGAAATTCCTTCAGGGTTTGTCTCTGGCATCCTACGTGTAACTTTTGATGCTGAAAAAAGCTGGCAGTAATGGTGAAGTTGGATGAAAGCACAAAGCTGAGAAGCGCTGTAAATACAGATGGAGGTTAGGCTCGGTCTCACAAGGAAAAATGAGCTATCTTGAGGGCTTCAATAAGAGTAGGAATGGGATAAAATGTAATAATGCAGAGAGCAAGGTCACATTTGAAGTTTCTTTCTGGTCTTTTTCTTGTCAAGTAGATGTGTAACAGATACAAGTCTGCAGGCCGAGCTGTCTGAATTGCGGTTCATTTTAAAATAAAAACAGATTTTAATAAACTCTACTGTCATAATTTGGTTTGTAGCAGATTTTAGGGCTGACTGGTCAGTGGTGGTACATCATCTTTTGAGTTGTGGGTGTATTCATGTCCACTGCTTAATTACTCAGTTATAAACACCAACTACAATAGTAACGGAAGATGGGAAGATGAGTAGATGAGTTTTGTTCTTGGGATGGTATGCACAAGAAACATGGCATTACTTTTAAATGGCAGAAAACATCTTTAGCTACATAAAAATAATTTAATTATTCAAGGAAGAACAGTCATTAGTTTGTTCTGTACAGCTGGTAAGCTTTTTTTTTGTGTGTGTGTGTGTGACTTAGATCGCATAACAGCCAGATTGTTGCTAACAGTTGGGGTCTTCAGAGAATTTCCAGTGTTCTCTTTCCTTTATAACTTTGTTGAGAAGGAAGACACTTGGTTACCAGATGTTAACAAAGTTGCTCTGAATGTCTCAATGATTCTCTCTGATGTCCAGAATTCTGAGTGATAGAAGAGTCTTCTGGGATTGTTTCCGGTTGTACACGGCATTTTGGAATTCATTGTTGATGGACACAAAATTAGACCAGAAGGTTAAAAACAAAACAAAACAACTACAAAAATAAAAAATAAAACAAAAACAAAAACAAAAAAATGACTTCCATGTTTGCCATCCTTGGTAATGACAGCAAAATAAAAACTAGGCTCGATACCTTGGCTAACAGAAGATGCATACAACTAAGTGACATGCAGAATGGAAACTTTACTGGGACTTTAGGCAGCCCTTTCTATTTTTGGTAAGTGTTGTAAAATAATAGCATGCTTTTTTAGTAAGAACTTTATGAAGCAATATGAAATAAAAGCTGAAGGGAGACAAACCTGCCATGACTTATTGTAGGATGATGT
>PPHD01024661.1:0-12048 GCA_002909625.1 Bambusicola thoracicus
TAACAAATACATGAAAATAAGATCTGAGGCCGGAAGGAAAGTGAATTAAATTAATTTCCCATCTCCAGGACTCCTGGGTTCTAAACAAGGGACTCAGCTGTAAGAGAAATTAGAGGAACAGTACAAGAAACTTTCATTGCTACCACTGTTTTCTGAATATTTATCCAGATAGTTTAATTAGTTCTTTATCTTCCCTACTCAAATAAAAGAATGAAAATGTAGAACATCAACATTTTCTAGAAGCCAGAAGCATTTTATATTAAGTAAGCTGATTACAGGCTTAGAAGAGATCTGAGGTTTCCTTTTTTCTGAGGCAGGACTAACCAGAACTTGTTCTCATCTAACTCTCAGTTCTCATCATCTCTGTTTTGTTTTGTTTTCCTGGCCGCAGGATGGTACATATGGCATGGATTGTGCTGAGCGCTGTGACTGCAGCCATGCAGATGGTTGTCATCCTACCACGGGTTACTGCCGCTGTCTACCAGGATGGTCAGGTACAAAAGAGACCATTGCAAAATACACTGAGAGTTTCCAGTATGATGGGATTTGGTCTTGCCTTTCTTTTCTTTTGTGGGTAGAAGAGCAGTATGTGGGCTTGGAAGGAGAAGGGACCAGTTCTGTGGCTGTTGTATCCCTTCCTGTGATTCACAGTCATGGAAACTTTGTTGGCTGTGGCTTCTATAGAAAACTGGGAATAGAAAATGAAATCTTACAACCTGTGTACCCTCATGCTGTGACTCCTCATAAAATTGGTGAACAGCTGTTGGCAATCAACCTTGTGCTAGCAGTTTTGATGTAAGTTGTGCAGAAGCTGTATTGCCACTGGAGTTTCTCATACTTCTGGAGAAAAATAGATTCGCTGCATATACTTGATCCTGAGTGAAAAGAGCCTTGTTATTGTGGCTTTAGGAAATACATACAGATATTCATCAGAACTGTGTTTCATGTATTGTTAGATTGTTTTTTATGGAAAGCAGGGCTTTTGAAAACATGATGAAACTATGGGGAAGGTTGAACCATCATGAAATTAATGTTCTTTAGGAGATTTAATTCTCACAGAGATCTCTATGCTGTAAATGTTGGAAAAACTCATTCATCTTCAATTATGATTAGTTGGCATAAGTTTGTCTTGCAGAATGTTCTGGATTTTGTGTCTCAGTGTTTGATACTCACTGCTGTAACACTGCAAGGATCTGATTTCAAGTATGGACTCATTCCATTTAATAATGAAAAGCCAGCAAGAAAAACATACCTGTTAACTTTTGCTGTTTTATGAAAGGAGTTTTTTGTGATTTACAGATCTAGTACAGTATCGTTTAATATCACCTCACCCATTCATAAGTCAATATTTTTCCTACTTGACTGGTAGTCCATTATACAATTGTTTTCTTTTTTTCCTCTGGTGCTTCTAGGCATACTAGATGGATGTGAGCAGATAATCTGCAACAAGTAATGGATATGAAATGGTTAGCAAATTGTTCTGCTCATAAAAGTCATAAAAGTAGAGCTTGTGACTTCTCAGATACAATCTCTGTTGATTTTTCCCCCAAATTTTATGTGTATTTATTTCTTTCAGCTCTGTAAGTGCATTTGGTGCAAAAGTCAGTGTCTGCAGTTCAGGTTGATTAGTTGTAGTTGAGTACAGCTTACCCAGTTCTTATTTGTGTAATTTGTCTGTGAGCTTCTGTGAAGTTCTTTGAAGAGACTTTTTTCTTATTCTCCTGTCCTGCAGCTGCTTTCAGTGCAAAAGACAAGAGATTTCCAGAGCCAGCACTTACCTTTGTGCTAGGCTTTGAATGAACTTACTTTCCTCCCACAAGCTGCATTGTAACTTGCTGTCAGCCACTCAGACACCTCTGGGAAATAACTACCACAAGAACGCAAAAACAGTAGAGGTGATTTGAGTAGGTTGTTAAAACAAAAACCACAAATTAAACAAACAAAACAATCAAGCAAGAAGACAAACAAACAAACAAAGAACCCAACCCAGTACAAACAAACAAACATTTTTATTCCGTTTATTTCTAGAGATGCTGCTTTGTGTTAAGGGTTATTTTCTTGGGATGTTAATGGCCTCTGACGTTCTTATTTGCAGGAAGCCTCAGAATTGCATTTATGTCTTTGAACATTCTTTCTCAAAACCTTATTTGAACTGTTCAAAATATGATTTGTTAAGTTAATAAATTTATGAAAGCATACAGGCATTGAAAGGTACATCAACAGTTGCAGATCTTGAGTGGTGTGGACAGTTAGAGATGTTCACAAGCTCTGGATGTACCGTCCAAATTAAATCTTAAGAGTTTCCTAGTACTGGGACAAATCAGAGACCAAAAGTATGCAAATGAATAAAGCCAAATTAAAAGTAGTAAAAATCAGCAACTTTCTGTAACAAAAACAAACAAACGACCGGTGGGATATAACTAACCTAGGAAGTGACAAGAATTTCAAGCATAGTACAGATCTTAGCAGTGCTGGAATTCAAATATTGAAAGAGTCAAAATATTTTTGCACTCAGTAAAAGCTTGCTTCTTCTGCATATTTAGACTTCCTGCGTGATTGTAGATATAATTGGGTATCCATCCCTGGGTGATGTCATCTCAGCAGTGTGTGTAAGACTAGTTTCAACAAGTTGGTGATGTCTAGACATACAACATGACATAAATGGGATAGCTTGCTTTGTACTCAGTGTCTGGAAAAATCCTCCTCCCACACTTCACATGTTGGAGCTGTACCCAGGAAGGATCTGTTCTCTGTGTAGACATTTATATTTAGAATAATTTTAAGAAGGAGAGAATATTTTAGAAACAGGTTCTCAAATAGCTGTAAGAAGGGCTGTTGTATGTGTGTGTGTAATAGGTGGAGAAAAGAGGAGAATTTGTTAAAAAAAAAACAAAACAAACAAACAAAAAACAAAACAAAAACCCACCACCAACAAAAAAACAACTCAAAACTCAAACAGGAAACCAGTTTTGGATCAGCCTGATGCTAAAACAAATGATGGGTATTGTTGTTGAGCAAACATTGGAGGGAGTGTTAAAAAAGCACGTTTAAACAAGCTTATGAACATGAAATCAGTTGTTTTGGTTTTTTAATTATCTTTCTTGACAAGAATAAATCAGTGAATCCAAGTCAAATTTCTCAGAATGTTCTGATGCCTCCAAATTTATGTAAAGCTTCAGAGAAGATACTTTAAGTGCAGTATTTTTCTCATCCCTCCGAACAGAGCATTTTTCTAGTTTCCCCAGGGAAAGAGAGAAGAGTTTATGTAACCCTGCAGAAGCAAATCAGGAGTGGGAGATTCTTCCCTTGCTGGATGACACAGTTGTGCCATAGCACTGAGGAAGCACACTGCCCTGGAGACAGTCAGAGACCTGGTAGGATGCATGCACCTTGGACAGCCAGGGCAGCCTTGCTGACGTGCTTTCTGTGCCTGGTCCCAAGACAGAACTGTAGCTGAGCATTCTGTCAGCAGTAAGATGCTAGATAGCTTAGTTTCTTAAGTAAGCTTTATTTATGAACACGCCTGTTTTATAATCTGGAGATGGTAACTATGAGTGAATCAGTGCTTTCTGTTTCTGACTACTACAGTGTCAGGAGTTCTTTCAAAACTCTAGATATAATTGAAATTATTCAAATAACCTTTATGTTTTTAATTTAGTTTCTTTTATCTATGCAGATGCTTAGATTTTGAATCCTAAACAAAAGTCCCTTCCTCTATAGGACTCCTGTTAGAGACTGCACTGCCGAAGTGCTGACTCTGTAGCAGCTTAATTCTGTTGAGAGAAGCAAGAGTTAAGGGTGATGTTTTTTTCCAGGCAATCTTGCCATTCCCTCACATTCCAGGAGCCACATGACATGATGGTACAAATGAGAAACATCCGCCCACACTGAAGATGATGTCTGCCCCAAACGCTTTCATCCCTTGACATTTTCACTATGACTTATAAATAACTTTCCTTCATCCGGAGAGAGTGCAGTAGCTAGGCAGTGGAAAAGAGTAAGAAGCGTTAAAATAAAAAGCCAAAAGGTAGAGGAAAGACAAAGAAAACATACGTCCTCGACAAGTAATGATAATTAAGCCTCCTAATAATTTATACCGAAACCTTAAGTTAACTTCTGTGAAAGAGACACCTCTCCCACTTCCCTCAATAACTGCACAACCCAGCAAGCACCATGGTACCTGTTAATTTCATTCCTTAAACTTAACATGTCCTACAAGCAGCTGCCAAGAACACAGATGTTCCAAACTGCCTAAAATATTAGATAATCCATATTCTTGCAAACTGAAATTTTTCATTAAAGCATTGTAAAAGAGGCTAAGGTTTTCTTCCAGACAGTCTGCTTACCACAGTACAGTGTGGGTGTCAGTGGTAACGCGTTGCTGTTATGCTTTCTTGGATGTAGTTTTCTTGGACCTTTCCATTTATGAAGAAATGTCATGTCATACTCATGCCACACTTGTTATTTTAAAAGTCAGTTTGAAGGCTGTGTTGTGCCAGGGATTGTGAAATACTGGTAGTCTGCTATCTGAATGAAAACAATAGCATTGGTTTATGGAAAAGACAGATGCAGAAATATCAGCCTACATTCTACCGGCACGCATGGTGTTTATTCATATGCTATGTCAGATAGGATACTGGTAACTTTGCTGTGTCGGACACCTGCTGACGCTAGTCAGATTGTCCATCACCAGATGTGTTGTTGCTGTGAGGAAGTGCTGTGTCTTTTCCATGTGCTCGCAATGTTATTACTAAGAGGCACATTTGTTGCTGGATTAAGAGCAGACAGGATTGTCATCTGACACCCTCTCCACTGATACAAGTAAGTAGGTCCCCAGGGAAGCACCAGCTAGACCTCTCCCGTGCTCCTTAGCTTCTAGTGTGTACGCAGTTTTCTTTTTTCTACTACATAGAAGAAAAAGGCATAAAGGAGTACTGTCATAGGCCTTTCTCACATTCAGACTGAGAAATGGGATGCCACTGGGAGCGTGCGTAGTGCTGGCGCCATGGTGCACCCCAGCCAGGAGCCTCTTCCAAGGCAGTTTTTCCTCCACACCGGCCAACTTCTCTGTGCTTCTGAAGTGCAAGTGTCTGTTGTTGCAGATGTTCTGTGCAGCGCAAACTGAAGCTGTATGTGTGCATGTCATGATAAACAGTGTATTTACTCTCCAAACCTCTGTTAAGGGATTTGGCCCACCCTAACTGTGTCAATGTGTCTGTATCTCTTCTGCCTGTGCGTTGCAGTGAGTCTTTGTGTGAAATAAATATCACTATTTTCAAAGAAGAACTTCAGATCAGTACATTACGTACATTCACTTACTACCTGCTAAGAAGGTAAGGAAGGGAGAAATTATGTTTTCCTGTTACTTTTGTGTGGCTAGCAAAAATGTTGTAGATGACAAGAAAAGCATCACTTGGTTGGTTGAGAGTGTGCAGCAACAATATGGCTTTGAGAAAGATACCAGTGTTATCTCGGAAGTGGTTCTTCCACTAAAAATTACAGTTGCTGAGATTTGCTTTCAATTTGATACAGTACCGCTGTACGGAAGCTTTTGACCTGGCTTCCTACCAGTACTCCTAGGCACAAACTTTTCTACAGCTTCCAGTGAAGAACCAGCAGCATGAACTTCTAGAGAAAAGTCTTTAATCCTTTCCGTAGCTGCTTAATGAGACACTTCCTTCAGCTGCGGATCAAGGCCTTCCCTTCTGCTAGGGACAATGAGGATACTTCTAAGCAGTGTCTCTGAAATTTTCCACTATTTTCCTGTGTTGCTGCTTCCTTATTTGGGCTGCTCATCCATTCGACAGAGAAGCAGGGAAGCAATTCGGATCCAGTTTTCTCCCATCATAAATTTTGGATTGCTTAAACAGCAGTAATTTAGTGTTTAACAGTTTTTCTCAAATAATCAAATATAAAAGGTGGTATCTTGCACCATAATGGAAATTTATCATTGGCCTTGATAGAACCAAGATTTCCCCACGTTTTGAAGGTTCAATCTTGTTTATACTGTATATGAAGTTAAATTCTGAACGTTTCCATTGTAAAGCACTGTCCAAATAAGGCTTAATTCTGAAGCTATCCTTGAAAATTCCACATGTTGTTAAGATAAATTGTATAGCAAATACATGAAAAAAGAATCTTTACTTATTAATGTTTGGATAACTTTTATCAGACTAATCAAAACAAAATAAGCTGAAAAATAGTGCTTAGTCCAGTAATAACTTTACCTTGGAAGATCATGAGAAATAATTGCTGGATTTTTCCCCTTTAAGTGTTGAAACTAATGAACTCTGTGTTGATCTGATCTGGATGTATCATCGAGTCTCAAAATATTAAAAATACAGTATGGAAAGTATGTAAACACTTTGGGCAGAAACATTCCTATCCTTAAATAACTGTTTTCTTTATTCGTGCAATTACAAATGCTGGGGGAGTGCTGATTTAAATGCGGGGCCCCTGACATAAAGCACTGGATATAAAATGCATGAGCATTTCTTCAGAGCAGCTTAGCTGAAGTTTATCATGACCATTCAGCTATTGCCTAGCAACTTGTGAAGGCCATCAAAGAGTTCTTTGTGCATTGCTCTGGCAAAAACATTTCCTCACAGATATCCTTATCAGTATTAAAATCGGCACAAAAACTGATCAAAACCAATTTTGTTGCATACAACATTAATACTCACTTATGTTTGCAGTAATTGTAAGGCTGCTGATACCAATGTTGTGAAAGCTGAGTCAAATCTTGTTTCCAGCTTCTAGTAAAAGTGGCGTTTTCTTCTCCTTCATTTCTAGCTTCTCTATAAAAGCATAACATATAAAGCATCAGGTTTTGTGAAATTCTTATTTTTCTTTCCAACTTTTAGTATTTCTGACCTATTCTTTCTCAAAAACATTTATATTTAATTATGTGAAAATTTGAAACTCGGTTTCCCATTTATCTTATCTGACTTATCTAATTATGAGCTATTGAGTGAGGCTTAAAAATATTTTTGTTAACAGAGAGGTAGTAAGTCACTGAATCAATTTCTGTTCCTTCTCTGCTACGGTCATTCTTAACACTCTCAGACACAGAAGTGCAATTGATTTTGTTTATGATCAGCAGCAAATGTAATAATATTGCTTTTATAGTGGAACGGATGTTATGATCAGCACTCTTTCAGTACGCCAAATTGTCATAACTATTATTCAGTGGTGTGCTTTTGCTGAGTCTGGCCACCTCCTCTTATGTGCTGAAAAGGGGGAACAAGAGGTAAATTTTAGTTTACCAAATGGGTAATTTTCCCTGGTGTGTACTGGAGGAACATGTTTCTTTTTTATTTTTAATAGTGCTGCTTTGCTCTTGTAAGTCTTGTGGATCTGTGTAGTATGTATCCCTCGTCTTTTTTGTCCCAGTATGTCCAGTATCACCCTTTGACACTATGCTGTCATAAAGCATCCTCTGTGCACCGATCAAGACAATATAATTGAGCCTGGTGTTATTGTATGTCACTGGTCTACATAACCGCACATAATGCTCTGTGGTAACTCTTGGCAACCACTGACTTGTTAACAGTGACCATTGTATACCGAACACCACTGAAACCCATTAAGACTCCGTGAAAAATGTCTTTTCTCTATCAGGGTTCGCTGAGCAGAGCTCTGTATGATATGACGGATAACAGTCAAGTGAACAGAATGTCAGGCTCAGCGCTGAAAGCCCCTGCGTGTGTCAGCTTGTGCTTTCACAGACACAGACCCAACTTTTCAGATTTGGGAGCCTCAAGCAGAGAAGTCCTAAGCGCCTGAAATAAGTGGGCTTGTTTCTAAAAAATGCAGTGATCTCATCCTGCTTGTGTGCATCAGCATCTCTCAGAATCAAACCCCTCTTTTATATCTGTTCATGCACAAGTAGAGACTTTATGAAAAAGTTGACCCAGATGCTGAGAAGCCAGCTTATGCTCTCTGCCTCTCAAATGTAGTAGATAAAACCAGCAGAATGGCATTGCCTGTACAGGCAAAAAAGTTTGTCGTGGTGGAAGAAGGCTTTCATTTTTGGGGGGGTTCCTTTCATTTGTCAGGTTGGTACTAACCAAATGATCATTGGGCTCTCAGGTGCTGGTGTACTGTCTCATGCTGGCTTCTACAAATCACGTGTTTTCTCTCCTGCTAGCGGTAGTTGGTGCAATCTGTTGAACCACAGATTTGATTAGCCAAACTGTTGATTGTCTTGCAAAGAAACAAACGATTTGAGTCTGCAGTTTCACCTTCCCTCTAATTAGAGAGTTGGTCTTCGGACGTAGGCAGCATTACACAGCCCATGCCGTGGGGGTTGTGGAATTACCTCTGTGTCTGATCTGTGCATAAACACTGTAATTATTTTTCAGTGTTGCTACGAACACTGCATTTTGCTCTTCAGACTTTAAGATTTTTTCTTGTTGCATGTGAAGCTGTTTTGCTTTATTAGAACTCTGGCAGCCCACGAACCTGTGACATATTTTTCTGGAAATACTTACAAAGCAAGACATACTTGTGGTTGGATGCCATCCACTTTTCCCTTAGCGAAGGGCTTCGTTCAGTAGAGGCGCTACAATAATACTTAATTGTTAATGCAAAGTACTGTAGACACAATACGGTCTGAGTTCCACAGTGGTGGTGCCTGCTGGCATGTAGCATGCAGCTTACTTTCTGAAGGCAGATAGCGTTAAAAGGGACTGGGAAAGTTATATTGAATGTTTCTGCGCTGCAACAGAAAAAACGTGATGAGGTGTGATTATAATGAGCGGTTTGCGTTACAGCTTGTGTATGGGGGTTCACACTGGTGAACTTCTAATCAATTTTATGCCAGAAGTGGTTAGACAAAACAACCGACTGACCAGCATCCTTAACAGTGCTCCAGCTAAGCATTTTGCAGTACTCACGTGTTGTGTTTTGAAGCTCTTTGTGTGTGCTACATTTTTCCATTTGGTATGAGGCTTAGCGGTAATCAGCTCACTACTAATTAGAAATCATTCTGTGTTCTGCACCCCATTATTACACAAAATTATCTCAGACCTTAAGAATTTTTTCATTCAGGGGGAAAAGCTGCTGCAGTGCCTTTTGTCATGCATTTCCCTAACATTAAATTTGAAAATAAGCGTTTGCTGTCTTAAAGCAGCCATTATGGAGGAAGCAAAAGCCATTATTTTGTTGTATTTGAATTACTTTCTACTTTCATTTCTCTTTATTGATACAATTGGTGAAAGTGAGAGGAAAAAAAGAATTTTTATCCTGGAAAATGATTGAGCTCTTTATAGTACCGAAGGATTTGCATTTGTCTTTGTAGTAGATCTTAAAGTGCTAGTGGGAAGAAAGCCTGAAGGTAGCATCCCATGGAGCTCTTATGTTCCATGTGAATTGGCTACCGAAGCACTTGTTATAGAGCTCAGGATCAGCTCTTCAGTACATCTAGAATATACTACTACTAGAATATAAAATAAACTCACTATGCAGGGGCCTGGGGAATGCAGGCACAGAGATGCATGTTTACCTTGTTCTTGTTCTATTCTCCTAATGTTAGTGATATTTTCATAAACAGTTTTTGTTATCAGTGTTTTGAAAAATGAGTCCACTGAGAACCAAAAGTTTAAAATAACTGTGCAGAAAAGCTCTTTATATTTATGTGCTGATAATCTTGCTTATGGCTGCAGGTATACACTGTGACAGTGTGTGTGCTGAGGGACAATGGGGACCAAATTGCTCACTGTCTTGTTACTGCAAAAATGGGGCGTCATGCTCTCCAGATGATGGAATCTGTGAGTGTGCACCAGGATACCGAGGCACCACCTGTCAGAGAAGTAAGGACAAAGTAAAACTTTCTATAACTAAAACTGCACTGTAACTTCTGTTTCTTTCTCTCTCACATGGAATGAGTAAGATATAATATCTCATTACCTTTGTTAATTGCACTAGGAAATACACTGCAGCAGGGTTATCTGATATCAACAAATCTTTCCAACTAGTAGTGCTCTTCTTTTTGTGGTATAACTGACACACCAGAAGACTATGCTGCCATTTAACAAAATCTGGTCAGGCTGGAGAGTTAGGTAGACAGGAGCCAGAGGAGGTTCATCAAGAGCAAGTGTGGGGTCCTGCATATGTGGATGAATAACCTCGCACATCTGTGTTGACTGAGGGCTGACCTGCTGAAGAGGAGCTTTGCAGAGAAGAACCTGGGGGTCCTGGTGGACAACGGATTGGCCATGAACCAAAGGTCCAGAAGTCCAATGGTATCCTCGGCTGCATTAAAAAGAGCGTGACTAGCAGGCCAAGGGAGATGATCCTCCCCCTCTGCCCTTGTGATGCCACATCTGGAGTACTGTGTCCAGTTCTCTGCTCTCCAGTTCAAGAAAGACAGGGAAATTCTAGACAGAATTCAGCGGATGGCCACAAAGATGGGTAGGGGCCTCAAGCATCTCCCATATGAGGAAAGGCTGAGAGCTCTGTGACTGTTCAGCCTGGAGAAGAGAAGGCTGAAAGAGAATCTATCAATTTTTTATGTATATCTAATGATCAGGTGTCAAATGAATGGGACCAAGCTCTTTTCAGTGGTGTGTGGAAATAGAAGGGGCAACAGGCACAGACTGGAACATAGGATGTTTCGTACAAACGTGGAAGAACAACAGGCTGCCCAGAGAGGTTGTAGAGTCTCCTTCTCTGGAGATATTCAAGACCTGCCTAACTGCTTTCCTGTGCAACCTGCTATAGGGAGCCTGCTCTAGCAGGGGATTGGACTTGATGATCTCCAGAGGTCCCAGCCAACACTTACAATTCTGTGATTCTGTGATAACTTTACTTTTATTCACATTTTGTGCAGTGACGTTGTTATGTGCATGACTTTTTGAGAAACAAATAAGGTTGGAGCCTCGGCTCTAAGGTCAACATTTTCAAATGTGATTAACATTTTCAAATGTGATTGACTGTTTTTTGGCAGTTTAATAAAACATCTGAGTTTCAGAAGCTCAAAACTTTAGCATCCCACTGAATCTGGTAGGAATCATTAGCTTAACTAGTGCTTTTTTAAGTTTTCATTTTGAAGCAGTAGTAAATGGCCAATAGCATCAGGCATAAGTAAAGAACATCATAGACATGCATATTTGCATTTGAAAAAGATGCTCCTATGAAATGTAAATGCTCCAAGAGAAGAGATGCAGATAGAATGAGGCACTTCATACCAGAAACAGGGAGGCAAATATATGACATACAAGTATCTACCCCCAAGAAAATCTGTGACAGTTTTCTAGCAGCTTAGCTTTCTTTAGTTTACTTAGTTGTAGTTCTATGTGAAAGGTGCTCAGAGCAGAGAAATGCAAGTCCTCTGCAAATGGAGATAGCTCTACTTTCCCAGGGTCAGGAAGCAGGGGAAATAAGGCCAAGGAGTGATGCTAGTAGGTCCTCTCCAGAAGAGGTGGAAAAGAAAGAAGGTGACATGAAGTTAGTATTACCAAAAGTTAGGAGAATCAGAAGAAGATAAACACAAATGGCAAGATTTCACGCTGAAGAATGTGTTTGCCTCTGATACTACCAAATCCCACATCAGTAGAGCATTATTATTCCTTAAGCATTTCTAACTAAGCTCAGTAATTATTCTCACTAACTAATCTGTAGAGATCTTACAGTTAATCAGATAACCCAAAGGTAGAATAAATATAAGACTACTTGTAAAAGTATTCCTTGTGTTTTGGAACTATGCCTAAAACCAGGACAAACAGCTTCCATGCCAGTGGCTCCCAGAGCCCTTCTCTGATGCACGGTCTGGAGATTGGGAAGACAAAGGTCATATGAATAATTTGGACTGCAATCAGGAAGTGTCTTTTCAGTAAACAGGAAGACCTTTTGGCTCTGTTTCACTTGGAAAAGTTAGTCTCTCTGGAGAGATCTGTCCACATAACTTGTACGAAGTGTATAACTGAAAGACTTGAAAGAATCTGAAATATTGAAAAGATTCTGAGTGAGTTTTTGTCAGTGCTGATTGCTGCCGTGCAACAGTTATTTCTCTTGATGCATCACATAATATTATAATTTACCAGGAGA
>PPHD01024662.1:0-12048 GCA_002909625.1 Bambusicola thoracicus
ATCTATCTTAAGTCTTTGCAGGATACAGAATCTAGCCCTGAAACTTTGTTTCAAAGTTGTTTACACCTACTTCTATTTCATTATTAACCCATATTTCATACCAGTCTCAATTCATGCTAAATCCAAGGTCAAATATTACTTTTTAACAATGTTTTTTTTTTTTCATATTTTTTTTCCCTGCCAGATTAAAGGCCTCTGCTTTACCTTGCATTTTCTCTTTGCCGGCCTCCTTAAACATTGTAATTAAGTCATTCTAAGTCTACTTTTAGATATTATTATTATTACTACTACTGAAAATGGAAACAGACTAAAAATCTCAGCCTGAACACTAAAATCCTGTGCTTGAACACAAAATGAGAATAGCATAGGGTATCAACAGTGCTTGCTCTCCTGCAGCGTCCTGCCAATGTTCTTTAATCTTGATCAGGAAAGACCACCTGCAAGGCTAAGCTGATAGTCTCATTCTTCCTGTCCATTCATTCCTGGGTCGCTGAGCTCAGTCTGCCAACATGGGTATCAATTAGTGCAAAAAACATCATCAGAATTTCAATTAAGCTGCACTTGTGTACCTCCATTTAAAGCACTGTTGTCAAAATCGTGCAAATTGAGACAAAAAAGCTATGGCCTGTAATTAAGTCTGTCCTTTTTTAAAATGAGATCAAGTATCTTTCCAGAAAAAAAAGAAGAAAAAAATTAAATGACTTTCAAAACATTGGGGAAAAAAAACACAGGACAGTCAAAGATGTTGTTATTCCTTTGACTCAAACACATCTTTTATTTTTAAATGACATTTCACAGGCCATTAGTTCAGAATGTGAACTACTGCCTTTGGACATTACGAGTAATAAAAAATCATTCTGCAGAGAAATTCATGTTCAGGTTACTTTTCTTCTTAAAAAGATTTTTAATTTGTGGACCTTATATGCAATTGCCACAGAGATATTAATGATTTGCTCTGGCTTGCTTTGAAACAGAAAAATCTTCTGGTGAGGCATCAACACAGATAGAAATGCTGACAAAGGCCAAGGTACATAAAATTGCACAGAAAAAACTGTACTGAGCAGGGACGAATTTAAATATTTTCCTGTCCAATTGAATCTGCATGTGATTTCTGAATCTAGAAATGGGATGGACATCCCCGTGTTTACATGTACTTGTACACTTGTGTGTTAGAAAAGATCAGACCCACCACACAGTCCCTTTCATGAATATTATGCTTTCACACTAAAACAGCTGCTCCAGATGACTGCATCTATGGTTTAGCAAAGACTTGTTCTGACTCCCTTTTTGCCAGAACTCAGACCAAGAATGTTAATTCTGAAGGTTTCAACATCAAAATTTCACATGAAGTACAACTGCAAAGTGTTTGTGGCAGCAAATGGCTGTAATAGCTGACCGATTACTTTCCATATAGTCTCCTCACAAACAGTCTGAGCTCCAATATTTAATTTTGTCCTTATTGATTATCTGAGATATATACCCAAGATCAAGTGAAACAAGCTCTGTTTGTCTAAATTGCTGAAAATATCATTTTTTAAAGGTTGGCAGAGTAGTTTTATCATCTTTTCGGTCTATATGCTAACCACATTTGCCTCCTTTCTCCTTTCAATAAAACTTCCCATCTGCATTGTAGATCAAAAACATGGAAATTTTCTTTACCATTGGTCTTAATTTTTAACATTTTTGAATCTTTGATTTTGCTAGTTTGCCAGAATATTAGACTACTGTTGTCATATCACAACAGCACTTCAGCTACTTGTCAGAACACATCATATCCTCAAAAATAATGAGTTCCAAAATAAAAATGCAGAAAAATATTATTCTAAAAAGGTTTCCAGTGAATCTGCTTTTTACTTTGGAAAAACTGCATTTCTGTGGCTCCATACTATCCCAAAGAGTTACACGGTCACAAATGACACATGAAATCTGATTATTTTTCTTACAGTCTTCCTGCTAGACATCTTGGTGGAATTTTTGGAGGCCACTCTTTGCAAGGGCTGATGTTTCACCCAGTTATTCATCAGGTTTTCAGACAGCTTCTTGTTCATTCTGTGTTTGCTGTGCAGAAAAGCCACAAAATCCTCAGATATTACTGTGAGATGTGAGATTTTGAAAAACATTTACCAAATCCAACTTCCTGGTTACAGATGTATTCCTATACAGACCTTGAATTTCTGTAAATATAGGTGTTTCCAAAATATTGCGATGAAGTAAACAAAGAGAATATCCACAAAAATGTCTTTTGCCAGCCTTCCAGATTTCCATACAGAAATTCAACCAGGCATTCAAGCAAATTTAGCCTCTGCCAAGGCCTCTAAAGAGCTTCAGGAACTTCAGCCAATGGTTTAAATAGGACAGAGATGGAGGGGAGGTAGAAAGAGGAGACTGGTAGCTGAATGGCACTGAAACTTTCAGAAAGATACCAAAGTATATTTGCACATTTCATTTAATTCTTAGATGCAAACCATTCTTATCATAAAACTATCTCACTCCTGTAAAGCACATACAACAGCTTGTCATGAAGTGGAACCTCTCTAATCTGCATCTTGGCTTCATTCTTCACCTTCACTATAGGCTGATTTCACTGCACTGTGGCCCAGGTCCAGACTGAAAAGCCAACAGAATCACAGGAGTGCAGGGCATGCCTCTGGTGGCAAGGATGGAAGGATGGGTTTCTATCCCCACTCCCACTCCCCCTCAGATGCCCCAAACCACAAAACAGGTGTCTCTGGGGCAACGTGGTGAGTGCAAATTACACTCAGCCCTGGAAGAAATAACCTCTGCCTTTGAACAGCTTCAGATACATAACCAAAAGGGAGCTGGCACAAATCTTTCAGCATAATCTGAGATCAAAATACAAAACTCTTAACAGCATGGGGCATCACATGCATTTGAGAAACCCCCTATCAAGCTTCAGTTCAATAAAATGATGAATAGATTACACTGATATAGCTGTTTGAAGGCCCTTTTTTCTTTCTGACAGGTATGGTGCTGCTAATATTCTGCATGCTAATAGCTGACAGCCAGCTTCATAATGCTTAATGAAACAGGCAGGACCTAGACACCTAGGGCCCAGTGCTCTCCAGGTTATGGCACGTGATCTAGAGCTGACAGGGAGAATCTAGCAGCTATGTGCCGCTGCTCATCATTTTATCTTGAACCTAATTGTAAAGATACAATTTACTGCATTAGAACTTTTTCCACTTTGTAGAATGAGAGTACAATCATAGTCTTTACCATGAGGTAGCACATAGGCACATGGAAGAAGTTTGAGAGCCCACTGTCTCAAATATTATAACTCAGAGACATACAAGATGTGCGTATGTATTTAATATTTAATATATGTATGTATTTAATAGAAAATTTCTAGACCTATATATATATATATGCCGTTTCTGTGCAAGTTTATCCATTTTCTCTGTGGTCAATGCAAGTGCCAGATTTACAAGCGGAGAAGTATTTCCTGCATCTGTGATGTAGAGAGGTCTGATTAGTGCTACAGAAATAGCAGTGGGGGGCACAAGCTTTCACACACCCCCAGAACCCTCGCAACAGGGTTAGAAAGACAAAGGTTACTGCTAGAACCAGCACTTGAAATGAATCTCAAGCAAACAGCAAGCCCAGTGTGAATGGGGCTTGAAGCCATGTGCAAAGAGCTTTCTGTTTGGTGCCTACTGATTCAGAAAACATGGCTTTGATTGTCCTTGATAACTAAATAGACTCAATTAGCAATTGCTCCTCTGAATGGGAGCCATCTGTAAGACTGAGTATTTTATCATCTCCTGAGACAACCATCCTAAGGAAATACACAGAACTTTATTAAATATGATCTCTGGACATCAGATCATGCTTGCAGCAATATATTTAGAGCATTTTTATGTAAGTCATGGACACATCATGCATTTGGAAGCTACCCTCTCAAACATCTGAAACAGATAATCAATGATAGTAAGACTTTTGTGTGCTTTTTGCATTTGCTAGCTGCAGGTGGAAGTGACAGGCATTCTATCCTAAGATTTCCTGACACCACTCTTTGTGAGACTTCTTTCACATTTGCTTGTCATTTTGTACATTTTCACCCTCTGGGCTGGCGACTTCCTAGCTAGTATCTTCTTCAGGATGACAGACTGGGATTTACTGGGAGATGTCAAGTGAAAATAGCCATTTGATCCAGACTATGCAAAAGATATACAGTTTTGCCCCTGGGGAAAGAAGCTTTCTTTTGATACTCCAAGTGTCCCATATATTGGTAATGGGACTAGGAATTAGGTTACCAAGTGATTTTTCATTTATTTATTTATTTGTTTATTTATTTATTTATTTTGTGAGGAACTGCCTTTTGCCAAATTCTCTGTATTTGGGCCTTTCAACAATGTTTCTAGATTTGTCAAAAGTTTACAGGTAAAAGACAGGGGTGATAGTGTCCTGTCACATCCTTATATGAAAAATATCTTATTCCTTACTCCTCTGTTGCCAGTATCTGTGCAAATTAGCAAACTCTCTAATGCTAGAACATGATAGTGTACTATCCATACCAATTGGCAGTATTTGGCTTGGTAGATGAAATTTTCTAACTAACATGGGCTTAAGTAACTAAAACAGATATCACTGACAGACTCTCTACTTCTCTGTAGGCTTCTCTGAGTACCTTCATCATGCATATATCACGTTATAGTTCACTGTTTTTAATAACATACCTAGCACAATGAACAGCTTATTCCATTTTATGTCAAAACCTCAACACTGTACATTTACCTTCCTAGAAGTCACATGAGGAATTTTCTTCTACCTGTTACTACTGTTGAATAAAGATTAATAGCCTATAATTAGTCCTCTCACCTGACATGAAGCACCTAAAAGAGACACAGCTTGCCTGACCTGATTATCTTGTCTCTAGTAACAACTAGTGAAATAGTCTGGCCAGCATCCAAGTGTGATTCATCCCAATATAAGTTAGGTCTCTGTGCAGGTCAGTTGCACTGTCATTTGTAAGTTCATTTGTCTTGCACTAACTGCTCATGTGACTAAATATTTCATTTCTAGAAAATGGTAACAGTGGCATATCCTACCTTTATTTACCCAAGTACTCTTCAGCCTGCTTACCATGTTGTTGAATTCAGGGTCTCTTCCTACTGAACCTAGTAACACAGAGGCACTGCCTGCCATAAGTAAGGTCCCTCTGTGACAACTGTTCATAGATTTTTCATACAGACATCAAAGAGCTAAGGAGTTGCTATAAAAATCAATAGAATTATATTTTTAACTTTTTTATGTCTCATGACTCACTTTTCTATCTTAAGCCTTCTGGGATCCCATTTTCCAGCTTATTCTTTACAGCCATGAAGGGAGAATTTTTTTTCCTGCTTAAAAGCTGAGATTTTGATGCATCACGTTAATGTAACAGCATAAAGTTTAAAAGCATATGTACTGTTTCTGTGAGAGCTCTACAAATTGGTTAGTTTAATTTAAATCCTCCTTACAAACAAATAACAGTTATAATTCTCCTCTCGATTTTATTTTTATTTTTTTTTAATGAACTTCATTTAGAACTTGCCTTCATTTATAGCTTCCTTGCAAAAGCTTCAAAATCAAACCTTCCATTCCCAACTTTCTCCTCATCTAATGCATATGTAAGCACACTTGTCTGTTTCATCTGTTCTTTGGTATTTGGCCACTCTCGTTACAGTTTTACTTTGAAATGATCAGTAGGCACAGCATAAATTTCTTAGTAGTTAGTAAGAATAAAAAGGAATATGAGCTCTTCAGAGTTATAGTGGTATCTTCCAAATCCATCCAACTTTGTTCACTTTCTCTTACCAAGAACTTCCCTGTTCTCCTTCATGGCACAGTTTTCACTCACATCTGACACATTCAGTACTGCATGGAAGATGTTGATACTGACATCAGTGCTTCATACAAATTATTTCTATTTGTGCATTTGCTTTAACTTATTTAAAGTAATGCTAGTTGCCTTACATGCATGCACTTCAACATTCATGGCATAATCAACAATTCCTGTAAATATGTCCTATGTGGAGAAATTCAGTTCTTGAAGTATGAGGCTCGTAAGCCTTGTAATTATACATTGCAAATCTATGCAGTCTACCTACAAGAATTCCATCTGAGGAGTCCTACAGCCTTCTCTGTCACAGTTTGTGAGCCTGGGTTCATGGCAGCAATGATATCTTTGCTAAAATATTTGGATGGTTTTACTGAAAAAAGGCAAGAAAGCCTCATTACTACAGTTAGCAACCCAAACAATACTTGGAGAAAGCAGACTGGTTATCTCAGAGAATACAAAGAATGGATCTAAAGGGTAAACTTAAATACACTATCAAAAAAAAAAAAATTGAAATGGAAAGTTACATAACAAATGCAGAAGACCTTTTGTTTGTGGAACAAAAAATGCTCTCTGAATAAAAATCAATGTGTGGGTAGATCAGAAAACCTTACAAAATGATGGTTTTGTTTGTTGTTTTTTTTAACAATTATGAATGATGGCTCAAGGGAATTTTTGTACGTCAGTTTTCTACTTCCTCATGTTAAATGAAGTGAAACCACTGAGACCTCAGGCAGCTCACTGCATCACCAGGCAAGGATGAAGTTAGTAATTTTCTTTTTTATCTGGACAGTAAAAGATATTGCTGTGCCACCATAACTTACAGCTTGTAACAAGGCAAAACTTTATGACCCCTGGATTTCTGAGTTGGTTGCAGGAGAAAAGAAAAAAGTCAAATTTTCCAATTTACTGGAATCTCGATATACATATTTTAGCAAGATGACTTGAAAATGAAGATTAAATTAATAGATGAACACACGTTTTCCCATCTAATTTTCTATATTGATTCTAGCATCCCAGGGAAGGCAATCTGAGCCAGTTACAGCCTAAAAAGGAGAGTTCAGCTGGGGTAACGTTTAGTATTTCCAAAGTGAACTGTTCAAATTTGATAACAAGCAAATAGGACATTATTATTTTTTTTTGTGCTTACACTACAGAAAGAACAATGTAACCCTCTTCATCCTGATGTGACTAAGGACTGGACAAGTCTGATGAATAGGAGCAATCATCCAAAACCACTACTGTCAGTCTAACTTTGCAATTTTGGTTGAAGATCTTTCCTGTAGGCTACAACAATACTGAGACTGGGTTAAAGATTTTGTCTTAGGCTCTTTTTTAGTTTTGTAACAAATTCTATCAGTATGGTATTTCTGCACTGCAAGTATAATTTCCTCCTAGAAACAGTGGTTTCCAGTCAAAATTTACCCCTTTGGAGCTAAAGATGGCTCTAATAATTTCTTGGGTAAATAATCACAGATAACGTACCCTATTCTAAAAGGAGTACTTTCTGTTTGCCATTGTCCACTATCTGTAAATCTCAGATGTTTATTCATTGGGGCAGTGATTATAAACCCAGTCTTCCAGGGAACAGCCATAGTTATTAAGCAATAGGGTCTGAATATTTATTATGAATATTTTAAGTATTTTATATTAAGTAGATTAGCTTCACTGACAGGAGATGAGGGATTCATCTTAGAGTATGCTCTTGTGTGATAGCCAGTGCATTCTTGATCTGGTAGAAGATTTTCTGTTGGGAGGATAAGATGTGACTTCAAATCTGTGTTCCAAAGCAAGTGGGAAAAGAAAATAAGACTGCACATTATGCATGAGTGCTCCATGCACCGGGCTATTGAGCATTTGAAATGGGTCACTGGGTTTTGTTTATGACCCAAGCTGGTGAAGACATCCTGAAATATTATATAAGGACTTGCCAAGAAGAAAAACACAGCTACAGTTTGTGAATCTTGCTACGGTTTGGACACAGAGGAGTTTGTAGTTCTCAGGTCCTTTGCTTGAAAAGGAACATACCAAACAAAAAGAAATGATGGCCACTAGGAATTCTCCGTTTAAAGGCTCATGCCAAGGCTGCTAGGGTGCTGGCAGGGTTAGGCAGTAGTTGAGCACTCACTCGGAACTAGATGACTACACATGCTAGGAACCTCTGTGAATGAGCTCTTCCAGGGCCAAATAATCTCTCTCTGATCCAAAAGACAAGTCATACAAGTAAGGCTATCTCTCACAGTGTTCTCCTGGAGAAGCTGGCAGCCCATGGCTTGGATAGGTGTACTCCTTGCTGGGTTAAAAACTGGCTGTACAGCGAAGCCCAGAGAGTGTTGGTGAGTGCAGTTAAATCCAGCTGGTGGCCAGTCATGAGTGATGTTCGCCAGAGGTCAGCACTGGGGCCATCCCTGTTTAATATCATTAATGATGATCTGTACTAGGGGATTAAGTGCACCTTCAGTCAGTTTGCAGATGACACCAAGCTGGGGAGAAGTGTTGATCTGTCTGAGGGTAGGAAGGCCCTACAGAGGGATCTGGACAGTTTGGATAGCTGGGCTGTGGCCAATTGTATGAGATTCAACAAGACCAATGGCTGGGTCCTGTGCTTCAGTCACAGCAACCCCAGGCAATGCTACAGCCTTGGGGCAAAGTGGCTGGAAAGCTGTGAGGAGGAAAAGGATCTGGGGGTATTAGTCAACAGCCAATTGAACATGAGGCAGAATTGAACTCTAGTGGCCAAGAAAGCCAATAGCATCCCGGCTTGTATCAGAAACAGTGTTGTCTGCAGGAGTGGGGAGGTGATTGTTCCTGTGTATTCTGTGAGGCTGTATCTTGAGTACTCAGTTCACTTTTGGGCCCCTCACTACAAGAAAGACATTGAGGCCCTGGAGTGTGTTCAGGGAAGGGCAACAAAGCTGTGAAGGGTCTGGAGCAAAAGTCTTATGGGGAGCGGCTGAGGGAGCTGGGGCTGTTTAGTCTTGAGAAAAGGAGGATCAGGGGAGACATTATAGCTCTCTACAATGACCTGAAAGGACACTGTAGTGAGGTGGGGGTCAGTTTCTTCTCCCAGATAAGAGTGATCGGATGAGAAGTAAAGTCCTTAATTTGCACCAGGGAAGGTTCAGGTTGCATATTAGGAAAAACTTCTCTGGGAGAGTGGTCAGGTGCTACAATGGGCTTCCCAGGGGAGTGGTGGAGTGCTCCTTTGAAGTTTTCAGGAAAGGTATAGGCACATGGTGTAGTAGACATAGTGTTGATGGGTCAGTAGTTGGAGTTTGTGATCTTAGAGGTCTTTTCCAACCCTTACAGTTCTGTGAGTGAAAATCTCAGACACTACAAAGTCACATATTTGCTCTTGCATAAATGAGTTCAAAAGGAACAAAATGGCACTTGGCCAGTAGTCCAGGGCATGTTGTACAGTGCAATGTACAACGTAATGGCATGAAGCTTTTCTGGCTTAATGGACTGTTTCTTTCTCTGCAAATACCAGCAGACACGATCAGATCTAACCATACAAAGAGCAGGCCTAGTGCTTCCTGGGACTTATGTATGGACCTCCCACACACCACACTGTATATACTCAAGGTATGTCCCAAGAACACAGTCAGAAGTGGATCCCTACAACTAGATTAATTCATGGAGCCTGTGGCCCTTTTTCTTGGAGCCCTACTGCTATCATGTGGCCAGGAAAGAAGGCAGCTGGGATCATGCAGCTGCCACCATCACAAGAATAATTAATTTAGCCTAGAGCAAGCTCCTGTGTGTCTCCAAGGTGCCCTGGGAAAGAGAGCAACCAGGATTAGATGACAGACTATCAGAACACTTGAGGGATGAGATATCAAATTGATTTAATTCATATGTTGTCTTTTTTTTTCCTTTAACAAAGTCCTTAAAAAAAAAAATGAGAGATTCAGGTCAATGCATGTAAAAGCTTCAAAGGAATCAGGAAATTTTTGTCTTAGTTACTAACAGGCATCCCACTGCTGCAAACATATGAGACTTTACAGGTGATGTCTACACTGATAAATAAAACAGACTAGGGAACCCTAAAGGCAAATGCCATAATGGCTCCTGGCCATCTGGCTAAATTCACTTTCTTCCTTCCCAAAACAATGTGGTTTAATCTAGCCTGCCTGCTGAGAGCAGCCCCTAACCTGTGGTGTTGTCCAGAACACACCAAGGCTTTGTATCAGAAAATGCTGTTTGGCACAAGCCTAAACTGTGCCAAGGACAAGTGGTAATACTCAAACGCTACAGATACTCATGCTGTAGTGCTCCAGCCCCTGTCCTGACCATGCTCCACCTTCTGGGGCAGGCAGAGCCACAGAGCTATCTTGGCTTCAATGAACATATTCAGCACCTGCAGCAGGGTATGCAAAACACAGCTAAATCCAATTCCAGGGTAAGGAAATGTTGTGCATTAATAGCCCTTAATTTGCCAGCAGCTTTGGAAAGCAGAATCCAACACACACTCCTTATAAAAATGCTTATGACAAAATATTTCTCAGTCAGCAAATGTATTTCCTTGGTGCTGAATCTCATCTGCCATGGCTGTGGCAGTTTCTCCATAACAGGTTCTTATGTGGAAATATGTTCAATGCCCATTGTTTCTGTCCTCATTAAAACAACAACAACAAAATCCATTTTAATACACAGTTTTGATTCTTATAACTTCAAGGGCAAATGAGTTTCACACATGAAATTCAGAGCTTTTGTAACTTTTCTAATTATGACCAAACATTTTAATATTGAAGCAATGGGTGGCTTTTAGAAATAGCTTGCAAAAACTGTCAGAGGTGGTAATCCATTCAAGACAGCTGATCAAGAGTTCAACATCTTAGGAAAAACAATAACAACCAAAAAATGGTATGCCTCATGTAATGTCATGAATTGTGAAGTTCTTCAGAAATGCTCAAAATCTATATTTTCCTTCTGATCAGTGCAAATAATTACACTGATGGTAATGAAGCTCATGAACAGTAGGTGACAAAACCTGCCTCTTCGCTCACAGAGAATTTGTGCCAGACGTTTTATGTACAAAAACTTTACCTCACCTGACATGCCAAGCTGCATGCAGGTTCACACTACATTCTTGCTGGCAAATGAAAATAGAAAAGGAATTTAGCTTTGGGGTCTTTTCCGTATTGCCTTGAGTGTTCAATTCATCCTCATTTCTTCCTTCAGAAAGAATCATGTTGGAGTATGTTTTGAATTTCATCTTTCCTCATTTTCAGCTTATGCCAATTTATTAAAATCATTTATTGAGTTCCAGCCATTGCTGGTATTATGGAAATTAGTTAGTGAAAGATATTAAATGGAAGCCTATTTCTTTATTAAGATCAGCTACAGCTATAAGATTTGGGTATGAAATTTAGTGGTGATACATCTGCATATCTTGTAGAAGTGGCATTTTTAAACATTTTTAAACTGTTAAATTCAAAGAAAGTTTCCTGCCACTGAGAAGCCTGTCTGTCATGTAAGCAGTAAGCCCTGATATAGTATCTCTGGACTTGCCTTCACTCAGTGGGTGGACCTGTACAACTCTCGTTAACATTTATGGGAATTCCACATTGTGCATCACTTGGAGAAAATAGTCCCTGAGATATTTTATCATTATCATCCTAGTTAGGAATGGCATCAGTCATGCATCCAATACAATGCGCATTACTGTGGCATTAGAGCAATATAAAATATAAATAAATAAAAATGACAAGTATTTCCAAACACTTTCTTCTTAAAATAGTAAGAATCAAATGGAAAAGCTTTGAGAGTCCTGTGAGGAGAACGTGACATAGCTACATATTTTCCTGTAATTACAAAAGATCTAAAATCTAAGCTCATCCTTTCTCCTTTTGGGGAGAGTAGTGATGAGATAATAAAAACCAACCTCATTATGTAAGCAAGTCACAGATAAGATGCACTCTATTTATCACAATTATCCAGCGGATAAAAACAAAAGGGAGGAGTTTGCATTGGGATTGTTTCCGTGCTTTTTTTTATATGCTTTTTTTTTTTAAACAGAGAAAGGTTGTTTCCCCTCTAATTTTAATATTTCAGCAGAAGTATTTGGGTGGGGAAAAGAAGGTTTGTGAGAAACTACTCACAGACATCTTCGTGAGAATGCTCATCAGTTAGTTCTGTTCATAACTTACTACTTCCCTACCAAGGCAGGAAAATGCAAGAGGACAGATAGCACCAGATTTCACTGC
>PPHD01024663.1:0-12048 GCA_002909625.1 Bambusicola thoracicus
AAAAAAATCACCTGTTTTTAGCAAAATACAGCCAATTGCACTGCCTGTAGTACAAGGCTTAATACTAATTAAGTGTTTCTGGGCTACTGACAGCATCTGCATCTCTTCCTGCAGGCAGGAACTCTCCCAGGAGAATGAGGTTGGGATTATAACCACCTTTAGTGAACCCAGACTCACTTCTGATACACACACTGCTATTTAATGGTGGACAATTATTTGGTCCAGTACTACAGCAAGCAGTGCAAAAGTGAGTGTCAGATAACCAGAAACAATTTTAACATTCCTTTTATCAAGTAACACTGTGTATCATATTATTGCAGTAGTAATAAGTAGTAAGAACCTGTGCCTTGTGATACTTCTGTGAGCCAGCAGAGTATCTGCAGGTCAAACAGCAAGTCTCCTCTAATGAGGCCATATACCCTGCCATAAAATACCTATTTGTTGAGCTGCCTGAGCTGTTGCTGGGGAATAAGGCTCTCTGAAACAGCAGCTACACCCTTGAGGAGAACTCAGAATATGATGATGCTGAAAGCCTTTTGTTCTGCTGAAGGCCATTTCTTGGTGAAACTTCCATTTCTGAACCATAGTTCCTCTAAAGTACCCGCTCAATGAAATTACCATTCCTCCTTAAGCTGCTCCAAAGCATACTATCTATTCATCACTGAAAACAGAAGTACATGACCTAAGCTCTGTTTTTCAGGGGTTACAGCCTGTGAAGAGTCCAGATGAAAATCTCGAAGCCAGAGCAATGTCACCGAAAATAAGTGGAACTTACTTTTCAAAGAACTTCAGTTAGGGGGTGGAGTATATACTTGTTTCTGGTACAGAAAAACATTTAAAATCATCACCTTCTCATACGCTCCAGCAAAACCAACTCCCACTACAACCAAATTTGACTCCTAATTTTTAAACTACAAATCATAAAGTCCTGAAAATCCAAGCCACTAAATGCTGTCTGTATACCTTATGCAGTTAAACAAGACTTCGTTCACAACAAGCGAAAAAGTCTGGCTTACTGAGGGTGTGAGTTAAAAACAGTATGAATAGACCCCACACTGTTTACACCAGAAAGGAATTTAAACCATCATTTAGTGAAAAATAAAATCTGTTAAGTCCAGCATCACAGTCCATAAAGGGCCCCATTCATCACCACCGCATCAACAAAGGGAAGGATTTGTCTGCTCAAGGCAGTCAGTCGAATGCACACGCTGTTTTGAAGCAAGTACAATACATAACATGCATTAAATGAAGATATGTTCTTGTCTGTAAGAGGAGTGGAAACATCTCTTTGGCTGCTGTAGGAAGAGACAAGAAATAAATTCATACTGATTTCAGGCTTGCTTATTTGAAAACACTGAGAAATGATGCCAGTTGTTTGCCTTGCTGCGATAGCACTTGAAAGAACATAAGTCACACCAATACCATCTTGCTTAGGATTAGTTCTCTTCTGTGGAAAGAGTATCCTGTGCAGTGCCAGACAGCCCTGGTGGTGTTATGCCCATGCTACCAGAAAATGTAGTCCCATTATGATTGGCACTGGTTGTGTGGAAACCAATCTGGGCTGCAACAGCTCATTTCCCTTGCTAGATGTAGTCTGGGCTTCATTCTTCAGGATCCCCTCCCGATTGGATTAAAAATGTTTAGAAGGATGCTCATGCTTCCTGTGTTTAATAACTGAGTAGCTGTAGTTTTGAGAATAGGAGGAATAATAAGATTTTCTATTTAAATGATGAATTTCCATCTCCTTAAGGTTAACCCCCACGTGGCATATTCACGCCACCATTTCATATCATTCAAATGGTACAAACAACTGCATACAATCACTGCAAAGAGAGGATAGCACAAAGAAAAGGTGAGTAGAAATGCAGGAAGACAGAACCATGCAGAACCACTCAGCTACCGAGTTGAACACCAAAACGACAGTCTCAGCTATATGTGAAAACTGACTTGTGACTGTTTCAACAGCACAAGAGGTGCGAGGAAGAAAACAGATTGCTTCACCTTGTCTACTGTGTCCCAGGGCTGAAGCAGGGGCCCTCCCCTGTGCTGGGACCCAGCCGTCTGCCTTGCTCAGCAACTACAGCTGGTCTGGGGGACGGACGGGCCTGAGGGGCAGGAACAGTGGAGGAGGCAGGTGAAAAAAAGCACATCCAGTGCCCCAAAATTCCTCCCAGTCCCCGATCTGGTACTGGCATCCAGCCCACATCCACTGCAAAACCAAATTCTGCCCATCCTGCTGATGCTGGCTACCAGAAAAATACCCTTTCCTTCCTTCTCAAGTTGCTTCACTCTTAGGTCCCTCTTGCAAAATGGTATGCAGATATGTTCTGCCCAGAGGTACTCAAGATAAACAATGTCAATCTCTCCTGTCCAAAGGGATCTGAAAGGCCTGGCCCAGCTTCCACCTCTCTCTGCTTTCTGGACAGCAGCCCTCTCTCAGCACAATTTCAGGAATAAGACGCTTCGGCTGCAGCTCCTCTCCCGCTGGGCCTAAGCAATCCCATCCATTTTGGGGCTATATGGCCATCGCTGCCTTCTCATCTCTGCTCGGAGTGGAGAGGTTAATCTTCCAGGGTATAGTCTAAGAATTTTATTTTCCAGCAGTTATTAAGCTCATTTTCAACCAAGTCTGCATCGTTGGGGTCGTTTTGGATGAAAATATATTTGCAGCTCCTGAGTTCTAGGAATTCTCACGCAACGTTGAGGGAGATGAGGTCCTCCCATACATTTTTGTCTCACTGTTTATTTGTATCACCAACAGGTTGCTTTTCTGTGTGTGTGTGGCTGTTTAAGGTTTTTATAGTAATCAGAAAGAACCCTTCGTGTTCCAGAGAAACAAGAGACAGAGAAGGATGAAGTAATATCTCACGCAAAACTGAGCAGCAGAACCCACTGCAGAACACAGATATCGATTCTCTTAACCTCACCATTACATCTTTTTCCTTTTTAGGAAAAGTAACAGTAATTATTGTCCAAATGAGTCCTCCTAGAGGCGCACAACAATTAGTTCTCTATTTATGCACTTCCCAAGGAATAAGCAGGTTCTAATTTCTGGTCTCAGAGTAGATTTAATTCTTCCTATTTTAGGAATAATTTTGAAACAACAGAGGTAAAACATGGAAGAGTAAGAGAAGCCTACTCCGTTCTTTAAAGCGAGACCCTTGTCATAAAAAGTGATAATAATAATCTTATGCCTCCAACCAAATTACTGTTCTTAGCAATTCTCTAAATCACTTTCTGTTCTATTTTGGAGATAGCTGCTGGTTTAATTTCTCTACAGATACTGATGAAAAAAATCAAAATACAGCTGATCTGCCTCGGGCAAGAAAAAAAATGTAAAATCCAAAGCCTTGACATGAAAGGCATTCACTTGAAGCAAGTTGGTGCTTTACATTACAGCAGAGCTGACTATAACAAAGGCATTTGATCTGAAAAGCCAAATATAAATCACCGGTAAATGCGTGGAAGGTTTTCATATAGAAAGAAGAGCTGTGTGCAAAATAAATAAATAAATAAATAAATCTTCCCTCTGCTCTCAGTCTTCCTCTGCTGTGACTTTGTTTTTTCAAACATCTGAGGAGCATAACAAATAGATACCTATTAAAAACAGCCACTAACTTCTATCACAAACTTTACCCCTTTGCCTCACTACATACGAATTGGAGGTCCACAACCGCACAGCAGTAATGGTTTAGGATGGCAACCGATTCTGGCTCTACCTGCAGGAGTACCTTATACTACATATAAGATTTCCAGAACTCCATTTTAAAGATTGGTTTTGTCATCTTCATTATCTATTAAACCGCATTTAATTAAGCACTGAGTCTAGGAACCGTTATGAACATTTCCATCTCTCCTTGGCTCTTTACTGTCCCACACATTCCTACTTGAATATTATGAAGTGATCTAGTGCAGAGAGGTGAAAGATATCAGGCACTGCAACCACTGTCCTGTGACTTCTATTCTGCTTCAAAACCTAATCTTCAGTTTGTAGTCATAAAGATAAACATGTTTTAAGGCCCTAAAATGACACCCATCACATCTATGTTATACGATAGGTTGTGGTAATTACGAGCTCAAGCCTAGAATACATGACTTAGAAGCGTGTCCAGGTGGGTTTTCAATATCTCCAGGGAAGGAGACTACACAAGCTCTTTGGGCAGCCTGTTGCAGTGCTCTGTAACCCTCACAAAGATTTTCTTCATGTTTGTATGGAACTTCCTGCGTTCCAGTTTGTGCCTATTGCCTCTCATTCTATTGCTGGGCATCACTGGGAAGAATCCAGTCACATCATTTTGACACCTGCCCCTTGAAGGGAGAAACTGAAGCTGGAAATAGGGTTAGCTTGTGGCATTAGCGAAGTCCTTACTCAACACCAGACTATGACTGTCCACCGACCACAAAAGTTGGTCTTGAGGTAGCAGTTTCAATCCATTCAAACCTGGGAATATCAGTAACACCAGAACTTCCCTAAGGCGTCAGGAACTAAGCTGCCACAGAAGAGAACAAATCCTCCTCTACAAAAACAACAAAGTTTGCTGTCAGCCAGGAATCCAGAGTCACCACACTGAATGTCCATGGTTGAAAGATCAGTAATGAGGCACTTTGAACAGGGAGAAGCAGCTTCAAATACCCCAACAGTTACATCAGAGAACCACATTCATTCTTTCATCAGTGGAATTAAATGCTAATTATAGTATATGCAATAGAAAGACAGCTGATCTTTCTATACATTCTCTCCAAACAACAAATTCTTACCAATTCTGCTGACAAGTCAAGATAACCCAGGAACTCTGTATCTGAGCACAAACATTTGGGAAGCTGCACTTGTTGCAGCTCAGATGCTATGGCTTAACCAATAAGATGTCAGATATGCAGCAAGAGTCAGGAGATAACCCACAGAGTGAGAAATTAGAGAGAATAATGTTCTATTATATGACCCAAATTTCAGCGCCTTCATGTTTAGCCATTTCCTTTCCAGTTTGATCTGGCTGACAGCTGCCCTCTAAGAGAAAGAACTTCAGCGACTCTGAAATATCTGAAACAGGCACTTGCAGCTGTTACAGACAGGTGACGAGCAAAATCCTTCCAAAAAGTCTTGTCCAGATTAGACAGAAGAAGAATTTGCAGAGCCACTTAAAGAAGATAAGCACCTGTCCTCTTCGAAAGCTATGGCCTTGGCCATCATATGGAATCTGCGTCTGTTTCCTTACATTGTTGCAGTTCAGAGACAAAAAAGTATTTTCTCTGAACTCAGTAGAATTGTATTCACATTAGTGACAGAAAAAAAAAAAAAAACCAAATAATAAAAAAAAAACCCTTCTCCCCAAATCTTCCTGTGCTTCTCACATTACTTTTGGTAGGAGTCAGGGGAACAATTATCCATGATCCTCTGCAGGCCTTAAGACGAGCCCAGCTTCTTGAAAACCATTTATTTAAAAGGCACGGAACAGTTTTCAGCATGTTGTTAGTTACCTGTGGTCATGAAAAGCTTCAGGGAATGGATTTCTGTGAAGAGACAGACAGAATACAGCCTACTGCTGCACTGAAGCACACAGAAACTCAGCCCAGAGATCTGCTCTTGGCTCAGTACACAGGAAAAGCCCAAAGGAAGACAAGGTATGAACATATGCAAATGAGAAATTACAACCTCCATTTAGGTATTGAGGATGTGTTGTAAGAGGGCAGGCAAACTAGATAGAGTATGTTCTGTACATACACCCAAACTGACACAGAGCTAGGTTGCATCTAAAGAAGCCAAGGTGTGTGTTGTTTTTTTGTTCTCTCTACTATGGAAGGAGCTTAAGTCTTTGCAGAACTCCAGTGAATTGCACAAATATCACAGATAGGCTCAGTTATTCAGCTTTTCAGATCTCATGTCCTCAGCTGTGTCACAAAGAATCCCATCAGCCACTTTGCAGGGCTTATTCACAGTGACCATCAGACTGCCTAGGATCCACATTCCAAAGAAGCTCTGTTAGAACGTAAGCAAGGGCTTTGCAGGAGACGAGGCAGGGGGCAGCAGCCATTCCAACTGAGCAAGACAAGGCAAACAGCAGGCACTGATTCTCAGCAAATATGGCTTCAGGGAGCTGCAATCAGTAACTCCAGCTGGGCCATTTGCTTAGGCTTTCTGCCAAAGGGATTTATAAAAAGCACAGTAAAGAATGTGCAGTGGCTTTAAATATGAATTTCAAATACAGTGCAGCCAATATCCACATTTGTCAAGGCTTCTATCCCATACATTACTCCAAAGCTCTGCAAGGAATGCAAGGAGTTTCTCCTGCTGATCTAATTTTATCCTCTCAGAGATATCCACCAGCATGAAGGAATGTATTTGGATCAGTGCGGTTTATTACTTCCAGATCTCAGAGATGGAGAACCAAGTGACGTTAGATAAGCAAGGGCAGCCTGACAAATCTGATAAACCAGCCCTTAATTTGTGTGCTGCTATACAAGGAAGCATTGTGCTAATTTACTAGAGAACTATCCCAGTCTTTACTCACATGAGAGCATGTCCTGACATCATTGATACTTCCATGAACTTAACTGCAGCAGATTCCAGTGGTGAAGAAAAGTAGCTGCTGCAAGACAGGTGAAACACGCAGGTAGCTTCCACATCAGGTACGTTAGGTGGTTCCTAAAAGGACAGCAACAACTACTTAGCAACACAGGACTTTCCGCTACCTAATAGGTTTTCCATTTTCTATGAACTGAAGCACATTAATGTGACTGGAATTGAGTTTATTCAGGTTCACAGGAGAGCTGGCCCTGTTACTGCTCCTGCACATACTGAATTCATGCCAGCCACAAGCAGCTTGATCACCAAGGCTAAGCAGCCTCTGAACACAAGAAGGAAATCCAACAGCCAAGGAGATTTTGTCCTTCAAATGACACACGTAACTTCACAGTTAATATAGAAGGCCATTTGTTCAAAAAAAATTCTACTACAGAACATAAAAATCCCCCAGTGCCAGCACTGCAGACAGGTCAAGCAAATAATTTATTTGCTTTCACAACCAGTATACTTGTAAATGTTAACTGCTTCTGTAGACTTGCTACAGTACCCCATCCCGTGCAGGAGTGCATTTGGACAACTGGACGTCTGATCAAGTTAATGAAACAGACTCTGTCTCCACCTTCTGTCCTCACAGCTGTATGAAACACTCAGAGACAAGAAAATGTAGTCTAAATCCCAGCCTTACATGCCAGAATGTTTTCAGGGTACACTAAGACCATGATTGCTAAACAAACAGACATTCTTAAAAACAAATAAACCACACCACCCTGAAAGTCCCCCCTCACTAAATTACAATACTAAAGTGACAATATAAATAAAACTGACACAAATCTGTGCCACTGCTAGACAGGGCTTCTTGCTTACCTCTCATGAAGGAGTTATGTGCGTGCCTAACTACCAGGATAGGATTGTCACCAGGGTTATCAGAGCTCTGCAGGGTCTTTCTGGCAGCATGGCAGACCTCCTGCTCTGTATTTGTCCAAACCAGTGGTCCCAGGAAACTAGAGGCCATCCTGTAAGACAATAAGCATCTGCACGCATTTATCTGTGACACAAATTCTGCTCCAATCACTCAGTGTTACTGCTTCACAGATATACTAATAAAGGTTACGTTCAGGATCTAATAACAGTGAGCAGGGCTTTGGAACATCAAAATCATCCTCCTACCCACAAGCCACAAAGATTCATCCCCTCAAGAAATGTAAAGGTATTCAAATCTCTCACAGAACATGTCATTGTGAACCTTGTGACATCACTCTTACAGTGCTGCTCATGTTACAAGACAGTAAAAAAACAAAACTGTTTCAAATATGCAAAGAAAAATGACAATATGAGTCTGAAATGCCTCTGAACCCCGTGTTTTATTGCTCTGAGATTACTAGTTACACTTTGATGCAATGTACTCTGAAATAAATTGGCACCTACTAGATAATTAAAAATCTTAGTATCTTACACCTTATATTGGCATCAGAATAAAAAACAAACCCAGAGGATTGTTCTTTTGGCCCAAGATTAAAAGAAAGATAAAACGTTTACATCCTTTATTGTTGGCAGGTGAGCATTCATTGTGGAAGGTCCTTCAAAATAGTGAACAAAACTAACAACACAAGTGTCCTCCAAAAATACATAAAAGCAGTATCAGGTAAGTGGCTCCCTTCTTTCGCTAGTCCTATGCTTTGGCACTTTTAGCATCCAAGTGCACAGTAACCCCCCTCATCTCATTTGAGGAAAATAAAAGTGCTCAAGTGTATACCAACTACTTTGGGTGGCAAGAGGAGAGATTCCCACACACCATCCTCAGCTCCCACACAAACAGTACTTTTATCAAAAGTGACACTGCTTTCAGGATTTAGCACATACCAAGGAGTTTATAAATACCAAAGCTTTAAAAATATTAGAATCATTTTCAATAAATAAATGACATTTGGTAATAGAGCTGCAGTCGCTTTGGTGATCAGTTATCTATATGCAGCATAAGTTATCTTTGTAAGGAAAGCAGTGAAATAGCAGACATGAAGTCCCTGAGGATCGGCAGCTCCATGTTCAACATGTTTATTTTGCAATGCTTGCAGACAGCAGGGTAAACAATCAGTCCCAAGACATCTGCTTTTTAATCTCCAAGCACAGCTGCAGACCACACAATGAATCATTTCTGTATCTCTTCTGTAGGCAGTAATCCGTGAATCAAAATTCTTAATAAACCACGGTGGGGAATCAGTTCTTCTAACGCTGGATCAAGTGCTCCACCTTGTGTTAGTCCTTGGCATTCAAATAGATCCTTCTGCTATTCTTTCAATTGCTGACTGGGCAGAGTAGGATGTGACTTCTGCCCCTAAAGTATCGTTGCCCATGGTACCATATGTTTGCTGCTCCTCATGGGCAAACATCGTCCTTTCTGTAGAATGAGGATGCAAAACTCGAGGGATGTACATCTGAAATCACAAGCGTTAAGGATTTTACTAGTCTCTCAGAGTATACTGGGAAAAAATTATCCTGAGTAAATTTTCCCTTGCCATTCTTCTTTTCATCCATTTCCCATTCTTCACCTTAACAACTAAGGCCTTTTGCATCCTACAGGATGCTTCCCGGTGCAGCACTCATCTGAATGTGCACAGTGTGTAGACTGTAGCACAAAGACCTTATTCCTACCTCAGTCCCACAGCCTTTTTAGCATCAAGGCAAAGACCTGCTGGTCACGTCACAACTTCAAAGTCACAAAGCAGTGGCAATTGACTACACCTGACTGCTGTCCAGAGGTTAGGTACTGGCTGATGTAAGACCCAGAACACAGCATACAGAAGCACGTCTCAACTACTCCTAAAGCTTCAGCCGAAGGTACTTCTGGAACACCATCTGGAACAGTCAAGGAGCCCAGCTGCAAAGCTTCCTGGTCCCACCAACACATGGGAAGTCCTACAGTCCATTCAGACTAATGCATCCTACACAAGCTGTTTGCAGGGTGAGAAATTAAGCTTTTCTAGGAAATGTAAGAGAACGTTAGTAACTTTTAACTTCTTACAGATGATGCTGGAGTGGTTCGTACATCTGTGTTTCCACTTTCACCTTGCATGTCTTCTATCTGTAACGAGTAACAGGTGAGGGAAAGGGAGAGAAAATATAAAACTGTTAAGCCAAAACAATATTAAGAAATGGTAAGCATTTAAAAGCCTACAGAAATAAATCACTGGGCAGTGCCAGTTCTCTACTGCAGAATCATGATGAACTCGCCTCTTTCTGTTTATACACTCCCATACTGCTCTTTCCTCTCTAATCCAGTTCTTGCTAACACCACCACACTTTCCACTATGCCAGATAACCTGCCTCTACTGATCAGCCCTTGTTGGTCATCTCATTGTAATGCACCTCTGTGGACAGGCATTGCTGCTGACAGGGCAAGAGACAATCCCGCAGAAATGGCTGGCGCTACATTATGTGCATAGCTTGGTGCTGAAAAGTGTTACCATACCATCACTTACCTTATAGTTTAGTGGGCTCAGGTGCTTGAAACACGCAAAACAAGTATAAGCCACGCAAACAGCAATTGTGATGCTGACAACTAGCAATGTAAACATTGTTGTAGGTGCTTTAAAGCCTAGAAAGATATTCAGAGAATACAATATAAAAATACAGATCAAGAAAAACGCATTTTGTCTTCCCCATTTTCAGAAGCCTCATGTTTTTTCCTTAGAGAACCAGACAATCCACTTCTAGCCTCAGATTGGAGAGCCTGGTTAAGCACAAATCTCATTGGCTGGTAAAACTGCCAAACAAACCATTTTCCCAGCTTTTTTTCCAGAGGTCAAGAAAGGCAGCTGTAAAACTTGAGTGACAAAGCTCACAGATCCTTCTCCTCATCCCTCGCATCTATTCTGGATCCACTCCTAAAATGCATTTATTGATGATCTGTGAAATGTTATAGGTAGAGTCTTTATTAAGTTTGATGATGGCACTAAACTGAATGGCTTGCAAACAACTGAAAGGAGAAAAGCAGCCTTCAGAGATTACAGATGAGTAACAAGACCGTAGCTCCATGGAATACAGCTGAAGATTACAAACTGGATAGCAGACAATGGTGCAACCCTATTACCAAAAAAGAAAGTCTCAGGCATGTATACCAAACAACATTATTCAATACTACTGGCCTTTTAAAACCAAACTACAGGGCACCACACTAAAAGATGCACAGAACTAAGAGGAATCCAAGGAAAATGAATAAAAAGACAAAAAGCTGAGGAAACACGAACTATCCTGCAAGGTGGAATTCCTTGGGGTGGTGTAAGAGCATGGAATGAATGCTGAGAAAGAAGCTAAAAGAAGACTAGTAAGAAAACAATTACAATGAATACAGCGATTATTCTCCAGGTAAACTCAGGAAGTATTATGAAGAAATCAATCACATTTTGCAGAAAAGATTATTTGAGTACGTATTAGGGAAAACAGAGTTAACTCATCTGTTCCTAAGTTTCTTTGGCCAAAAAAAATAAACACCAATCCTACTTTTGTTGTTGCTGCTGTTTTGTGGCAACACCAGCACAAGTAATGACATGGAACAAACAAGTTTGTAGTAGTTTATATGAACAGATCTGTATGGATTGGTTGGAGACAAAAACAACAACCACCACCAAGAACAAAATAGATGTTGCTGTTCAAACAGAAAAGGGAAGTGGAAAAAAAACTCCCTATGGGTATTCTGGAATGTCCTTTGGAAGGAACTGGTTGTATAACTGTACGCTACAATGGTATTTACCAGCTATAAACTGTCCTTGTCAACAGATCTAGAGAGTCGCGGTACTTAGATGAACATCCTAGGAGACAGTGGTTGGACTATATACAGCACTGTCATGTCCTCTGCTGTGAGGGACACAGCAGTGCTTTAGGTGTCTGATGGATAGAGAGCATTAGGCTGAGGAGAAAACAGTAGCTGGGGAGAAAACAGATGACGCTAGTGAAGCCTATCTGCATGCACTACTCTATGCAGCCAAACAGTATTTGATCCTGACTCAGAACTGGGATAAAAGTCTTCCCAGCCTTACATTTTTATGAATGAGAAAATAGAGTATTATACTATCACTGTACTCTGCAGCTACATACTGCACAATGCAAACTATACAAGTAACTGATTAAGCAGTCAAGCTTTACTCATCTACAAAATACATCAGGCTGTTATAAGGAAGCAGAGCACTCTTCCCACTCTTTCCTTCTCCTTGCCACAAGCAGCAGCAGAGAAATCAAAACTTCAAGTTCCCACTTCTCAGACTTGCATCACTTCTATACTAAACCAAGCCAAACGTAAGAACTCAGTCTTTATTTTCCATCAAGTTCCACAGTGAATGGTGGTCTTACCACAGGTGTAGAACCAGGAAACACTGTTAAAAAGATTTCATTTTTTACTACAGCAGGTTTTCCTTTGTAACAATTACAGATGCATCAATTGCTGTATGGTGGTAGCTGATTTTTTCTAAAGCACACTCTAGAAATTCTGCTGCTATTTGAGAGAACATGAATTTGTTAGACCTCAAAAGAAGCAG
>PPHD01024665.1:0-12047 GCA_002909625.1 Bambusicola thoracicus
CAGGGAAGTGATTGTCCCTCTGTACTCAGCTCTGATGAGGCTGCGCCTCAAGTACTGTGGTCAGTTTTGGGTCCCTCACTACAAGAAAGACACTGAGGCCCTGGAGCGTGTCTGGAGAAAGGCAAGAAGCTGTGAGGGATCTGGACCACACATCTTATGGGGAGCAGCTGAGGGAACTGGGATTGTTCAGTCTATAGAAGAGGAGGCTCAGGGGAGACCTTATCACTCTCTACAACAACCTGAAGGGAAGTTGTGGTGAGGTGTTGGTCAACTTCTTCTCCCACGTAACTAGTGATAGGGCTAGAGAGAATGGCCTCAAGTTGAGCCAACAGAGGTTCCACTTGGATATTAGGAAATATTTCTTTTCCAAAAGAGTGGTCAGGTATTGGAACAGGCTGCCCAGGGTAGACGTTGAGTCACCATCTCTGGAGGTGTTCAGTAAATGTTTAGATGTTGTGCTGAGGGACATGGTTTAGCGGGGAAGTACTGGTGATAGGTGGATGGTTGGAATGGATGATCTTTGAGCTCTTTTCCAACCTTGGAGATTCTATGATTCTGTGGTTCAGGGTTGAATTAATTTCAGTGTTCTTAGGATCAACAGCTGCTGTAAGGAATCTAGATAGGTAAATGTGAACTTTCTTCTGGAATAGAAACTCAAAAAATATATCATTTTTGACAGTTTTTTTTAAAATACTTTTTTTAATACTGATAATCCCCAGTAATTGTATACAAATACTGTTTCTTTGACAGTGGAAAATTTTTCTTCTGTATGTTGAGACATGGATATTTCTGGATATGAAGCAGGACACAGAAAGTTTAAAAAAAAAACAAATTGAGGTTGCAAATAAGGTGGAACCAGTAGAACCTGTGAGCTATGGAACTCTTCTTGAAGACACATGCTGGCAAAACAAGAAAAGCAAAAAACGGGTTCTGAGATTAACCAAAGAGCTTGAACAGGAGACATTGATAGATGAATTAAGAATCACAAAATGGTTTAGGAAGGGACTTCTGGAGGTCATCAATGCCAGTCCAAGAATTATCTCGGTTATCCCTGTTGGAAAACTTCACTGAGGATAAGTGTATGGACAATTTTGCATTCATCCTTCTGAGATCTTAGTGTTTTTGGTGTGGAATGCAGATATTTTTGACTGCTTTTCTGGGGATAATATAATTTCTATTCTCAGCCTTGCTAGCAGTGACGATGGACTACCTGTGAGCAGTTTTCTCACCTTGGAGATGAAGAAAGTATAATGGTTTCCATGACAACGGTTCATTAACAAGAGGCTAACCCCTTTTTTCAGTTGTTTGTGACCTTTCAGTTTCACCTGAAATTTTTCAGGGATTGAGCAGTTAGAGTATCTATTGAATTCATATCCAGAAAAAAATAAATCTGTTCGGAGATCATCTAAATTACATTATAGTAGTTCTGGAGTAAACCTTCTCTACAGAACCATCTGTGTTTCTGTTGCCGACTGTGACATCTTCAGTACAGCTTTTCAAGTCATGAATTTTTGACTCAGTGCTTTAACCAAAACAGTCATGTCCAAATTCAGCCAGAACAAGAAATCTTATCAGTCTAAAATGAGAAAGATTTTTCTAGAGTTATTGTGCTTTGGTTTTGTCTTTAGAATTTCAAATTTCCTGTTCTGAAATGAAAGCTGTTCTGAAACAAGTGACTTCTTCTGATGTGAAAGTACTTAAGTTAGAAAATGACAAAACATTTTGGCACTAAAAAAGCCTCCTTGTCATTTTTTTTTTTCAGCTGAATCTGTCAAATTTCAGTTGACTTTGTGAACAGTTTCCGTTCTCTGAAAATACGCTTAGTATTTCAAATTTACTGTTTGCTAAGAACACACTCTGTTCACTCTGTTCCAGTTTTATTCTTTAATATTATAAGAATCTGTTTATATTTGTCTGTCCTCCAAAATCTATTTGGAGCTTTTTCCAAAATGTATTAAATATGTAAATAAGAAATGCTTTTTGTACTTGGAGTAGTTCTGGGTATATATGAGGGAATGGGACAGAGGGCTTCTGCATGGTGAATCCCTGCTGAACTGTTGTAAACTTGTTTGGAGTAACATAACAAACAACCAGGGCAGTATAAGGCTGATTCTTTCACTTCCTTGCCTTCCATCTTTTGAAATTCACCTGGAAATGTCAGGTAGCCCAACTGCGTAGCTCACAGTTGTGAGCAGAGATTTGCCTCATCTGTCTACTTCACTGGAATGTTTGCATTAATCTTAGCTTCTAAGTGATTTTAAAATTAATCCAACATGTGGAGCTTTGATGTGGGCTGGCAGTGAAATGATATAGATTTATAAATCAGACATCTTCTGGAAAAGAGATGTGCAGCTCAACAACCAGCTGCAAATAGGGAATGGAAGTCACACTTGCTGAAAAGAATGGTTCTTCAGAAGTTATTTGGAATCCAGCTAGGTTGTAATGATTCAAACATGCACATATGCACACAGAAGCACTGAAAAGTGCTTTTTGTTATTGCTTAAAGCAGTCTTGCTATTGCTTTATTTTCTGATTGCTTGCCTTGTCCCTCCAAACAGTGGTTTTAGTTCTACTTAACTTTAACCTCATCCATCTTTTTGACATTACATCCTCATCTCAGACAGGCACTTGCAGAAGCTTACCATTCAGCCACATGTACTGAAGACAGTGTTGGGGAGAGCAGCACTCTGCCTTCTCTATTTCCTTATGTTTTTTCTCTTTAAAATAATCATCATGACATTGGTAAATAAATGCTTTCCTTATTGGAACTGCTGAGCAATTAAAAAGGCTGAAGGATGATGGAACTTTGAACTGAGAGATGGGAAGGCATCTTTCTTTCTTTCTGTCATCCTTTTCCACCCTTTTCTCTGCCTTTTTAAGATGTACTAAAACAGTGAATTTGCCTCATGAGGATGATATGTTGTGAGCTTTGAGAGAGATGGAGGTTCCTGGTTCTGACCAAGCTCATTTGGTTCCTAAGACTTACAATAGTCGTCAACTAAGACAAGTTTCTTGTCTTAATTGAGTGATATCCACCTTGTCCTCCTTTTGGTGATCAGTGATCATCGTAGCCAAAAATCTCTCTCTCTCTGGCTTTGGTTTTTTAATTCCTTAGAAAATACAGTCCTCCAGGATAAGAGTATTAAATACACTTAAACAGGTATTATATAAACCAGTGTATATGTCTGCTAGAATTTGATGCTAGTTAGTATAAGAGAGTGTTTTTTTAAAGCAGTACAATCTGAAATGTGCTCGTAATATAGATGTCCTTATTTCCCTTTCGTTATTAGAGTGAGTTTTTTAAGAGTACTGATTTAGCTAGAATTTACTAGTAGTAATTGTAATTTGCCTTGTTCCGCAATAATCAATTTGCAACTTCTGTGTGAAAGGATTGTATCATTTCACCATATGCTGTTAACGGTCTGAAAATATGTTAATACAAGCATTTCTTCCTGATGTTCAGTCACTATTCCTTTGGAGTGCTCAGAGCTTTCTTTCTGCAGCCTTTCCATGTTCCTTCTGTCTGTTCTGATCCTTGTACTAGATCCTTGGATCCTTGGATCCGAGGCTTGTGGGCGCTCTGTTGTTCCGATGGAGGAAAAGTTGTATGATAAACGATGTCTTTTTCTTTTACTGTACCATAGATACTATCGTTGGCCCATTTGAGCAATGACAAGAAGCGGATCACGCTAATTAATCCTCAGGCGGTGAATCTTGATGCCTATAAAGAGAAGTTGGAACAAGCAATTAAATCCTATGAAAGGCAAGTCTATTCATAAGAAGTGTATCCTATTTGCAGTCTAAAATCAAATTTTTCTTATGTAGTGGATACTTGCACACACATTGTTTGCTTGATATTGGTAATTCTACACACTGACAAACTTTATTCAACTACTAACATGTAAGAGAAATGTTTATTTTCTTTAGGCAAAATGAAGAAAATTAAAAAAACCACAGTAGGTAATAGACAGAGAGATAATAAATAATATATTGTTCATATGATATTTGTTTAATGACTAAAAATTTTTTTTTTTACTTCTGGGAATAAACCTGAAAGCAGTATTTCCAGGAGAGGGACCCCACCCCTTTAAAACCACAGTGTTGGCAAGACTTTGACCTGAAATTAAGCTTCTTAAAATGTAGACTGATAGTGGTCTTCTTTTTGCTGCCAGCTGCCTCGCACCTGGCTATGCTTGCAAAAGTATAACTGAGGCACATATGAGATCACAGAACCATAGAACGGTTTGATTGGAAGGAGCTTTAATGACCATCCCGTTCCTGCCCACGGTAGGAGGGATGGGACATCTTCCACTAGACCAGGTTGCACAAAGGCCCCTTCCATCCTGGCCTTGAGTGCCTCCAGGGGTGAGACATCCATGGCTTCTCTGGGCAGCTGCGCCAGTGCCTCACCATCCTCATCATGAAGAATGTATACCTAATAGCTAATCTAAATTGCCTCATCTCAAGTGCAGGACCTTGCAGTTGGCCTTGCTGAACTGTAAATGTCATGTATTGTAATGTGGTTATTTAACGACAGATATCATTTCACAACATACAGTAAAGTAGGAAGCTTTGACTGGAATTGTTTTAATAAATGAGATGTCTTCTTAGGCTTTATTCTAATAATGTTTACTGATATTATTCTTTTATATATGTATAAAAAAATAACTTTGATGTCAAGTGTTTAGTAATTGTCTGTTGACTTCTCCTGAAAAGCTTGAAGTTTGTCTTTTCTCTGTAGCTCTATGATCACGCCAGTTCCTTTTTAAGCATGTAGTACCCCTGTTTTTCATTCGCACTTCTGGCTAAATGTATATGGTTTTTTTTGCAGTAGAAATGGAGAATTATGATTCGTAGATGCTTCTTGCTATGTCTAATATTAATGGCACTCAGTGCAGAAAAATCTGTTGTTGCTCTGTTACAGAGACAATGCTGTTATTATCAGGCTGATGAATGCAGAGAAGTCGGGATTTGACACTCACTTTGACAGGAGGGTGGGCAAGTGGTATATTTTTGACAACGACTTCTCAAGAATTTTCAAATTTTCACCGCTGTTCTCGGCTGTGGAATATTTAATATTTACTGACTTCAATTTTGAAGGAAAGAATACATGTTTTCTGATTAAATGCAGATCATCTTTTTCTGAGGAGCATTTTCACAGTGCTGTCCCTTGTCTCCCTCAAGTCTGGTGACTGAACATACAGTTAACGTGTTCACCCTAGCTCAGTGAATCAGATGTATTTACAATAACAGATCATTTACAATATAAAAAAGACTTACTGTTTCTAATACAGTACATGTGGAACGGCAACCCAGACAAACTCACTTTTCTGTAAAATCAACACTAATTTTCCAGTAATTGATTTTAAAAAGGCTGCAGTTCAGCTCTGTGAATAGTGACTAGTCACAAATTTATTCTGACACCTACAGTTGAGACAGTATGTCAGGGCATGCAGGTTTCAAGAACAGAAGCAAGCATGACAATATCTTTCCCATACATAGATTGACCTTAACTTCAATTTAAGAAGTAGAAAAGTGGCGAGGGCAGATTTTTCATGCTCTGACAAAGGGAATATCCGGTACTGAAGATGAAACAGGCTGGGAGCTTCAAAACATGCGTCGTCTTTTATAGCCAGAGGCTTTTATAAATGAAGTGGTTATGAGTGTGCACATTTAGAAGCATGAAATAGTCAGTGGAGCATGCTGAGACTGCAGATTGTGAAGAGCTAAGTGATTTGCATTCTAAAAGTGCTTGGGTTTGGCTTCTAGTAGATACAATTAGCCAACAAGAAATTCGTATTCGTAATTTGTGCTAATGGCCTTTTTCACATGGAACAGTAAAACTAGCAAGTTTTTTAAAGGTCTAATGACTGTAATCTGATTTTTTTTTTTCCTAACAATGAGTCTTTTCTTTTATTCCCAAAGGAAGTTTGTTTTTCTGTAATTACAGCAATTAGGATCATCAGTAGAGCTTTATTTCTGTAGTGTAAAATGAAGTAATTGAGTGATGACTTAATTGTTTCAGCTGTTAATAAAGAAAACTATGAGCTAGATTAAGAGTCTAATAAGAGTTTATGATTTATGTCTAAAAAGCAAAAGCAGAAGGTTTAGTGGTGCTTTTACACTCCATTGTTTTGGGATAATCACTTCTGTTTGTCTGTCAGTAATTTTTCTGTAGCCAGAATTTAATGAAGTAGAAGCGTGAATGGCCCAACTAAGAGTTTATCTTAGCAGAAAAAAAACAGGTAGCATTGCTCTCTATGCATCTGTAGACTACAGTTTTCTTAAACTGTTTAATTGGAAGAATTTAACCAGCATTTAATCAGTTCTATGATTTGATTTGGCTTGCTGGCTCTGAATAGGACCATCCATACAAAATCCTGGCAGGAAGCAGTAGTGTTTGCCACTAATCCTTCCATGAGGCTGAAACAGTCACACTGCTACTTGATGGAATATGCTGTTTTCCCATCTCTTTCAGTTGATAATTTCATAGCTGAGTGCTAAGTATACAATTTGATGATACAATGCTCTTGGAATACAAATCATGCAGACAATTTAAGTAACTGTATTTGCTTGCTGTTTTCACACCATCAAATGCACAAAGAACTGCATTCCCTCAAAAAAATTGCTTTGCTTTCTTTAATAGGCGCCTAAATCTACTTATCTGGAGGGCACTATCTCAGGAGGAAAGAGACAAGTAAGCTGTCACCCTTTGGTTTTCTAACTTACCTCTGAAAGACTGATCATAAACATTTGACACTGTTTTATCTTCAGATGTTTCATGCCTGTACCTTAGTTTCAAGAATATATTTGTGGTGTGTAGTGATACTAATTTCTGCATCACCTTCTTGCAGTACTGGTTGTTTTTAAAGAAAATGACTTGCATTCCTTTTGAACTGGTTAATTTTTAATCATTGTGGAGTGGCAGGGCCTTGGGCACCATGATAGATCTTCTCTCATCCCATAAGCAGCACATCAGTGGCTGGTTTGTAAGTTACATTTTTAGTTACTACCCTTACAGAAGTGGTCCATTGTGGTATATCACAATGAAAATTTGTAGTACAGTAACTGGCTTGTTCCTGTGTATTAATTTAGAAAACCTAAGACTGTGAAAACGGAACTGACATCAGTGAAGGTAGCATCTGCTTACTTCAGGAAATAACGTGAAAATCAACTAATGAAAATGGAATGGGTGGGAAATATTCCAGGCAGAAAAATGGGGATAAACACCAGAAGGCTTTTAAGAATACTTGGGCTCGTGAACAAAAGCACACAGTTCTGTCATCAACAAGGAGAACTATTCTTCCTAAAAAAAAACCAGTCAGGTGCAGAGAGGAAATGAAGCCTAATAAACAAAAGAACAGCATAAAAACTAAAACGGGGAATAGTTGTTTGTTGATTCAAACAGTGTATAGTTGACAAGGTGGTGCCAAAAATATTTCATTGTGAGTAAGGTATGACCAATCACTTATATAAGGAAATAAAGAAATCTAGCAATTGTAGAGTCTGTTGCTAGAGCAGTACAGTAAGTTTGTTAATGTTGGTGCATTACAGTTGAAATACTTGATCTATTTCTCTTCTAGATTTGTTATTTAAAGGATCATGTTTATGTATGATAAAAGCACGACAAAATCCTTCCAAAATCCTTAGGAAACTGTGGGGAGGGGGTATTAAGGTGTACTAACTTAGTCAAAGGAGTCCTCAAAGAATTGGTTGAGGAGCTCCCTTGTTCACTCACAGTTACTGAAGGGTTATCACATGCTACCAGAGAAATTTGTATTTACTGGAGAAGTAATAACGTGATTGTGTACAAAATATTTGAGAAATTCAGTTCAGGAGATCCAGTAATTTAACTAGATGTGGATTCTAGACAAATAAAGGATTCAGTTACTAGAGACAAAATCTAAGTAAGTAACTACACCAGCCAGTATAATTCCATTACAAATCATTAGAGGAGGAGAGAGATGAACAATGAGAAGGAATAGGGCAATGCAGTAGGCATCACCAAAGTTATATGTGTTGATAAGACAAATGCATAAATACGTCTAGATTTCACATTTTAAATGATGGCAAAGCTGTAGAGAAAAGCCAGAGTATTGACTCTAATAACTTGAAAACTGTAAAGAAGTATCTCACTTCCAATTGCATATTTAAAGAATTCTACCTGTGCTGGGTTTTGGAAGTTTAGTTTGTTTGTTTATCAACAGAATGACTGTATCTTCTTCAGATTTTCATGTATAGGTACTTTGAGCGTGCAGGTTCAATGTGGCTCTTTAGTGTAGCGGACGACAATGTTACCTGAAGCCTGGATAGAAGCAAACTTCTGATTGTTGAGTAAAAACTGAGCAGAGCAGATCTGAGAGGAACAAGCAGCAGAAGATTCTCTCTCTTTTGATGTCATCAGTCAAGACTGATGTGGCAAGTCAGGACTTAAATAGGGATCTGGTGCCATTTTAGACTACCTAAGTGCTTGCTACTTTGTCCTAACTGCTGCTCTAGAAGGGGCAAGGATTTCCATAATTTCTGCATCATATCATTAGGTTGTTTATTGGTGCCTCAGACATTCTAGGTCACCTAAAATGGCATCAAATACCTATGATCAACCACTTGAACTCTCTGTAGATGTCTTTCTATGCGATATCAATAAGGCAGATGCAGTTGTTTGGCTAAACTCAGCTGGATGAAATACAAGAATTTATGGCATGCAGAATATAGATTGCATTACTTTCATGTCTTATTCTGCATTTAAAGTTTGAATTTGGGGATTCTATTTGTAAAGTACTGTCAAAATAAAATTTTGTCCTATGGATAATCATTAATTAATTTATTTATTTATTAAGATTTAAAGAGGATGGGCCAGTTCAATACATGCAGCATAAGAAAGCCTTGTTGGAAGCTTTAGAGAATTTGGGATGGCCGATTTCCTACGAAGACGTCATACTGTTAGAAGATGAGATACTGGCGGCATTAACATACATGCAGCAAGCCTCTGATCTTCAGGAAGCAGTCAAAAAGGAAACTGAGAAGAGCTCAGAATCACACATCAGCAAAAGTAAAAAGGTACAGATTGGAAGGGCATTTTTTTTTTCCAGATATTCTTCTTCATTATGTGCTTCTGCAGTAATTTAGTTCTGTGCTAACACCTCATCCATTTGGCATTTAGTGTGATGCTATACAAATGGGTAGAGGGAATGTCAGTGGTTTATAGGCTGGCTTGGCCCGGTTCCGTGGAACAGGGAAAGCAGGTAAGCAGGTAAAAAGAGCAATTTTTCATGACTCTTTGGAAGTACCAGGGAATCGAGAGTTCTGCAGCTGAAAGCACCATAGAAATCAAGAGTCTTTGAGCAAAACATCATTATCCCCTCTGCAAGGGCAGCAGAGATATATGAAAGGCAATTATGATACAAGGCTTGTGGTTGGATTAACGTCAGATAATCAGGGATAAAAGATCTTGTGATATCAACCCCTTATTGTAATCTTCTGTGATATGTTTAGTTTGAAAGACAAAGAGAAGGGATAAGATTCGGCTCGGTACGCAGACACAGAAGTTTAGCTGTCCATAAAACATAGGCATCTATACATGTACAGGTAACTAATCTCACAGTGTCGTGAATGGAGCATCAGCTGACTGAATCAGTTGCAACTGGAGAGCTGTTTATCTCATCCAGAAGTGAACACCTACTTTTGGCAAGCCAGAGGCCTCTCCCCCTTCCTTTAACACATTAGCAGAAAGTAGACTAAGTACTTGAAAACTGATTGAAATTTGAGAAGTTTGATTAATCTTATCTATATACATCCCCCAGCTGAACCTCAGATTTTATTTGGAATGCTATTGAGAGATTTATTGAAATGCCTACGGAAACTCTTGGAGCAACAAATATTAAGAAAGTTATTTTATTCTGCACTCTGGGAAGCGTGCAGCCTAAGTACACTGAGTGCCCTTTGCAATTAGACTTTTCTGTTGTGAAATACAGGTTCAGAAAACATAGGTTAAAATGCTGGGTTCTCCTGTTATTGTTTTCAGGGTAATTTTGATAGCGGATTGGTTCCACATTAACAATTTTACCTCTATGTTGCATAATAACTTTTATAAACAGGAATATATGTGTGTGCTGCTAAAATCCCAGGGAACGCTTAAAGCCTTACTCTTGATTTGAATAATTCACCGTCTTCTGCACTGAGTTTTGGCTTCACTAGAGAGTGAGTGAACTTTCAGGGAAGTCAAGAACACCCCTTAAAGCTTGAAGAAACAGTTTGTCATCCCCCAGTGGTAAGATTTTTTTGTACACTCGCTTTAAAATTCAAAGTAGTTCTGAAAAATTCAAACCATCTCTTACTTGGTTTCAAGTTTTTTTTATATCTATAACCTCCATCAAAAAGAACTTCACTGGAAGTGCTGCTGCTCTGCAGAACAGCCGTCTGGGTAGAGCTGTACTCTGATAGTATTAAAATAAGGTCTCTGGGAAGTTATTAAGGAAGAAAATCTCTCAAATGTTTTAACTTCTAAAGGAAGATAAGTAAAAACAAATAGAGAAATCATCATAAAACTTGTATTAATACATTCCTTTTCTTTCTCAATGTTTTATATTAGTGAGGGAGTTTTCTTTGACAAAACTTGAATGCAAGGTTGGCATAGATACAATGAATTTTTAAAGAACTCCTATGGTTACATATGGAAATCATAATCAAATGATGATAATAGTTCCTTATTGCCCTGATGTATGTGCTAGAGGTGTATCTACATACATATCTATATACATACACACATGCGTCAATGTGAAGAGTTAAGTTAGGTGAAATTGCAGTGAGCACAGTACTAAACTATGGTGGGACCTCTAAGCAGAGAACAGGTATGTACAGTTGGAATTTACAATTACTTGGGAATTATGCCAAGTATCACTATGTGCTACCTCGTAGATCATGCATAGTACGTTATGCATAGAAATGTAGTGCTAGCATTTAAAAGAGCAATCTCTTATCTGACATTTCTTGACTGAAGTATACCCTTCTTTTCATTGGCATCAACTGTAGTTTTTGTGATGAGCTGTGGTTTTTACATGCACTGACGTAAGTTATTAAAAAAAAATATATGAAATTGGCAAGAATATATTACAATAATGCAGTCCATGTATGAAAATAAATGATAAAGAGAAGGATTGCATTTGGTTTTTGGACATTTTGGAGAATTTGTTCCACTAAGTGTACATTTGAAAGCATTTTAATGTCTTTGAAAAGCAGATGATTCACATTACATTCTTCTGAAAATATTACATTGGCTGTGTAGTTATCTTGATTGTTGATTTCTATGCCATATAATGCCCCAGTGCAGAAGTAGCAGAAATACGTTCATTTGTCGTTTGTTGACTCTGTACTTTTAGCGTTGCCTTGAAACACCAATGTGTGCTCTCAGACATGATGTGATTAACATTGTGCAATCGCTTATCCTGAGTCAACCTGCTTTAGGAGCTTAATCAGAGCTGCATCTTCAGTAATTGCTAATCTGCAACTGAAAAGCTTTAAGAGTGAGAGGCAGAAATGCAGATGTAATTAGAATTCTGTTTATGTGGCCAAAAAAAAGAGACCAAAAAACTGTGGAGCCTTTTTAAAATGCTGCCAAAAGCTTTTCCAAGTGTGATTTCTGTCTACAAAATGGGTATAGAAAGTAATCTGCCAGCTGAAATACATTACATTACTGTGACAAAATAGCAGATATGACACTCGGTGAAAATTGCCATTATGAGAGAGCAGAAAAATCCACAGTTATCAACAAGGCAGATTTCTAAATTGCTTGCTCATTTTTTTTTTTTTTACTAAACTCAAAACGTCTTTGTTTTTAGCTTTTGAGTGTTCCCAATTACCTTCACAAGTTCTTAAAAGAACCAGTAATCCTTTTTGGATGTCCTTGCTATGGGAGCTTTCTGTTTAAGCCTACAACTGAATTAATGTTCTGGTTATCCTCCCACTGTGCTCTGACCTTCACATGAAGCTGTGTTCAGGATGCTCTGTTTGTTTCTGTCTGTGACAGGGAGGCGATGGCAGTGCTTTGC
>PPHD01024666.1:0-12046 GCA_002909625.1 Bambusicola thoracicus
GGACAAGTCCCAACTCGGAGGCAGTTGCACAGCAGCGATCCGACCCGACGCCGTCCCTCTGCAAGGATGTCCCACTGGTGTCCTGATGTCCATCCCCCAGCATGGGAGAGCTCAGCTGGCCGTGCCAACAGCCCCAGCCACCATTTGCCATGACTTGAGGATCTCTGAGCACAGAGGATGCTCAGAAGAGGAGGAAAACAAACACGGATTCCTGGGTAGGTTATGTTTGCTCACCTGCTGGGGTCTGCATTCCTGAGTAATCCAGGCAAGTTTCACTATGCTGAAACCTTTGATTTGATTAAAAAAACCCACCTTGGTGTTTCCATTTGTCTGAGGATTGCGAGGTACCCTTGCTATCCATTTCCCTGCTGTTGAGAATGGGACCTTTTGCCATCTGAAATGCTATATGCGTGCATATATACATCTATATATAACATACGGTATCTCAGGCTCTTGGGCAGTGCTTGCAGGAAGAAAGCAAACACCTCTGTAGGTTTGGATACCTGTCTTCACCCTGTCTGCTAAATACAGATTTTCCATTAATTGCTAATTCCAGAGATGGTGGCAGAGATATCCACATGGAGGGTGGATGGCTGGGCTGCATCTATCAATAGCAACTGGGATTTTTTAGGAAAGGGGAAGGCAGAGCAGCCAGAGGAACGCGGAGAAGCCACAGGAGCCTTCCGACTGCTGCTTGGGCAAAAAGCAAAGCGAGATGAAAAGGCTGTGATGCCATCCCTATTCCCAGCAGCGTGCCCTGCCCACCACACCACCACATTTTTGTGTGGGTGGAGCAAAATCACTCCAACGCTCCCACTCGAGCTATTCCGTGTTGTGTAAAATATGGGAACGCTCATCCAAGTGTTGGATGCAGGCTGAGCGCCGACGGCCCGCCTGCCATGTGGGTGTCAGAGCCATTGGGCAACAGCACCCTCCTTTTCCTTCTGAGCAAAAACGGGAAGCTGGAGGTGAGCACTGCCCTGCCCTGGGCTGTAGACAGGGCACAGCTGAGCGTCGCAGCCTTGTGAAGCCGGCAGGTGAAGGCACCTGTCCCCACGCCTTGATTTCAGGGCAGAGAGGAACCACCCGCTTTGGGCAGCTCACTGTGGGATGCTGGGGCCTCTTGCAGCTCATGGCCCTATTCCATGCTCAGCTGCCGCCCCAGGGAGGCTGTGGCAGGGCTGGGAGCTTCCTGCCCCATGGCACCATGCTTGGGATCGACCTCCTGTCGCCATCCCCCGAGTGGCTTAGCCCGCAAGTGGATAAAACACCGTGAATAATTTCCCATTAAATGGCATAAAAACGATAAAAGGAGCGTTTATGGGCTGCCTGCTGCCAGTAAGTGTAATGTGAGAAGTAAACGGCTTCCCAAAGAGCTCAGTTCCTTGGGCAAGGAGCTGGGAAGGCAGCAGGCAGCTGCAGGGGCTCTTAGGGGGAGGCAGGAGCATCTGGATGAAGAAGGGGATTAAAAGGAAGAAATTCCCCTTGAAAAAGCCATAAAACCTGTGCGTGTTGAGACTGGAGAACACGTCAAGCTGAACAACAGGGCAACACAACCGGCGCTGCCTTACAGCCAGCAGACCCCCATCTGCTCTCACACGTGCTGGGCTGACAGGTGCCTCTGCCAGCACAGCTAATTGCAGCTCCGTGCATTAAGCACACCAGCCACTGCTGCCTGTCCCCTGCTCCCCCCAGGACGAGGCCGTTGCCTCCCTGACGCAGGGCACAGTGAGCTGCAGCTAGGTTCTTGGCACTGCTCCCTCATGGCATCAGGACAAGGGGGTGGAAGTTTGCCATTCCCACAGTTGGTCAGCTAGCTCTGGGTCCTGCCTCACACTGCTAAAACCAGGTGAGCAGATACAGCTCTGATAGGCAAAGGGCATAAGGGAAACAAGATACAAAGGCAGAGACACAGCCTTATTAGTGCAGCCAACATAACTAAAAAAAAACAGGCAAGTTTTTAGGCACCTCCTTACATTGGATAATTGCTGACTGCAGTACTAACAACGTCTCAAAGAGCGGCATCACTAAATTAGTGCTCCCTGATTACAAGCTGCAGTACCAACTGTTTGCATGGTCTCTGGAACAGTGATACAAAGCACAGCAAGGAAGATCTGAAGGGCACACAACTCCTTCTAGCACCATTTCCCCCCCAGCTCTCACAAGCCTCCTCTCCCCCATCCAGCTAAACCTGAATAACATACAGAGCTGCATTTAAAAGAAGCCTCAGCCGAGATGTTCCCACAAGCCTTCAGCTGATCCCAACTGCAGCCATCACTTGAACTCAGTGACAGCGTGCAATCACAGCCTTGGAAATATCACAGCTTCTACAAAAGCAAGCTTCAGTTATCTACGCGAGGCTATATAAAGCTGCACGCTGCAAAGCTATGCATCGACCTTTCATCACGTTCCCTCTGTAAAACCCAGATTTTAGCTGTGGGTAGGGCTGCTGAGCAGGTGTTAGCTGCTTCCCAGGTTGCACGAACTGCAAAAGGTGCTGTTACTAAGGGTCCAGTACTGCTTGCTTCTGGAAAAAAAAGGAGCTCTTGCAGATTAATAAGGGGAATCTTCCCCACGGCGAGCACACATGCACAAATTACAGTCATCCTGGAGAACAGATCTGCTCAGTGCAGCACCATAAGCTCACACCCAGAGCAGCCTGAGCTTGCAAGCCAGGGCTGGAAAAAAAACTGGTACATCTATGTGACTGTGTTGTTCAGTTTGAGGTCCACAGGGCAACTGGAGCACAGAGCACCAAGAACATGCTGAGCAAAGCACCAGTTGTGATAGTTTCCTGTAACTCACTTGGAGCCCCCATCTCTTCCCCAGATAAACCCAGAAAGCTCAGCTGGAAGCATTGTTTTAGTCTAAGCTCTGCCCCACTCTACCCCCAAAAGAGCCAATTAATTGCTTACTCTGACCCTCTTCACATCCACAGAGGCACAGAGATGTGATCTTTTCCCAACAAACTAGCATAGTGCAGGTATTATTATGAGCTGAAGTCTGACCTCAGAGCTTTGCCCTACAGCATGGGGAGGACATGACTCTGAGCAGCAGCCCTTTGTACCCAGATCCCCTCCCTCACAGGAGTCAGCCTGGCTTGTCCTACTCAGGCTAATGACAGCTTACACTCATCATGAGCAGATGCATACACTGAAGCCTTCAAGGTAGGGCAGGTTTAAAATGACTCATGTTTAGCACCAGTTCTCAGGTTTACAGCAGCTGCAATCACATTAAAAGGTTTGCTTTTGACACTGCTATAAGCACATTTCTAACCCCACCAAGTAGGCTACAGCAGCACAGCCAGGACAATGTGCTAGCACCTAAAACCAATCAGTTCAGCTTACCAGGAACAGCAAGTCACTTAGACCTCAAAGACATTCAGTTAACACACCTAAGGCAGGTCAGGCCAAAACAACAGTTTATTTCATTTTCAACAACATTTCAGCCATCAAAAAATAAACTCTAACACAGATGGATGGAAGACTTCTCTACAGTGTAACTAAGTGGGCTCTGACCCAGGGGGTTTGAAATTGGAGTGACATTTTATTATTCATCCAATAAGTTAGGAAGCATGAGAATAAAGTGCTTTATTTCTGAGCTGGCATGAGGTCATCAATGGACTGGCCTTTCTCAAGGCGTTTTTCCATTTCAATGAGCAGCTTCACACCATCTACCACCATCTGCACCAGCTCTACCTCAGAGAAGCCCAGACGATCAGCATTGGATACATCAAACACCCCTCCGACTGCAGCTGTGTCCACACCACCTGGAGCAAGAGATTTAATTAGTACACTGACCGCTGCCTGAGCCAGTAAGCCTGCCTTTCTGCCCTCACCAGAAAGAGGTGGGAGCACACAAAGACAATTCTCTACAAGTTACCACCACCTCCTCTTCCCTTCAGGGAGATAAAGCTGAATGTGATGAAACATGAACCACTTTTTAATTCTTTTAACCCATGAGTAATCTAACCTGCACTCGGAATGACTTGCTGTAGCTATACCCTCACCAGAAGTTAAAAATCAGAAACCCCCATTCCTGATTACAACAGGCCCACGAGGATCACCTTATCTGGTGTTCACGCCACCACATGGAAAGATATACCTAAGAGTGCTCAGAAGCTGGATATAATAAGGCTTAAGCAAAGTACCACCATCTTCACCTCTTCTAAGCCACACTTTTAATGCTTGGTTGTCCCCCCCATGCTTCAGAAGGGTCCCTTCTGGATGGTCTGTCAGGCACTGTCAGCATGAACCAAGATTAGCTTTGGCTGTAGCCAGGCTCTCACTGCTGTCTGGTCAGAGGCAGCCTGCTTGGGGCATCACTGTATCACCATCTCTCACCTGTGCCTCGTTTCTGCAGCCGAAGCTTCTTGAGGACTTCTCCAAACTTCTCATGCTTCCCAAGGTTTGGTAGCTTGATGTGCACACCAGCACGGAGCCCTGTTCCAAGGTTGGATGGGCAGGTCAGGATGTAGCCCAAGTGTGGGTTCCACATGAACTCGTAGTTTTTGGACTTGAAGAGAGTTTCTATCTATAAATAGAGAGAATGGATGTTTAGAGATTGTTCTCTGCCTGAACGATGGAGGTCATCCATTAAGTGCTCATTTACAGCTTCAGTTGCATAGCAACAGTCACAACAGTTTGAGCAGATTATTTAAGTCCGTTACACAGGGTCCCCTCCATTCGTAGAAGAGGGTCACCAATGAGGGGCTTTTGAAGGCCTTAATCTTTCTCCCAGCAGCGAGACAGCCTAAGTTCAAGCTACACTACAAAGCCTGAAGTTGCTATCTACTGGGAAGCTTGATTTAGTAAATGTCCAACTGGTGTACCTGTTAGGATTAGGGAAGGGGCTGGTAAAGCACAAGCTGATATCAAGACCAGAAGCTGAGAAAAGGATGCAGCCTAGAAACTTCTGTCCAGTGTCACCCATCCACATCTCAGCAGTTTTTTCCTCCCACCCAGGGTCTCTACATGCTGCAGTTTATAGAAACATGTAGAGAATCTTTAAGTACAGTTTGATAAAGGTGTCACATCAGAGGTTTTATTCCAGATTTCATAGCCATAAAGCTTTGCCAGTACAGGCATTTCAGAGCCCTCACAGCAGAGGATCTCATCAGGATGTTCCCAGAGACCCAAAGAAGCACCCTGCAGAACAAAGGAGAAGGATGTCACCTCCTGTATACATGCTCCCAGCCTGGAAGATCTTGTATGGTCAGCCCTAACCAGGTTAATATTTAGACCCAGAGCTCAAGCAGTATTTGATTTACCTGTGTTAGCCCTGTACAGAAGCGGGTAAACACTTCCTTCATGTTGCCACCTTTCTGCATGGAAATAACCCTGAGGTGATCCTCCTCATTGATCCAAACAAGGAAGGTCTTGTTGTCATTGTGCCTAGGAGACAAGACAAACTTGTTGTCTCACTTGACATTTTCAAGACAGATTCAGTAGCACCAAGTTACTCACTGCTGTGGCTTCCAAGAGGCTCATTTAATTGCTTCTTCAAAGAAATTCATCTCCCTGTTCTCCATCCAAGCACTAACAAAATTAAACTTGTACTTTTACCCTACTCTTTTCAAGAGGTATTTGGAAGTGGCCTGTATCCATCCATGTCAGAAAGTAATAGCACGACATTAGCCGGTGTTACAGCATCAAAACTTAAGAGTTCAGTCACTGCTCACCTCACTTATGCTCAAGTCCACAAATTTAGGAGATTTGATCTGTTCAGAGTTTGGAGAAGGGCAATTAATACAGGCACTGAAGCAGACCCACAAACAGATGTTCGCACAGATATGCTGACAGTGACTAACCAGAACTTGATGAGAATTATCACATTGTTAGGTTGCCCTTCGTACCTTATAAGAGAGCTAAGGTGAGTTTCCACTATTCGTTTAGATCTGGGGCTCTTCAGAGATACCACAAAAACCTCTGACTACCAAAGGCCCCTCTGTACTAGCCTGCAGCTGGTCAACACGTATCACACTGATGATTTCTCAGCTTGATTACAGTAAGAATTAACTAGTATCTGATGAAAGCTATTTACACAGACTGAGACTTCACACTTCAAACCTGTACGTGAGCCATGCTCAGATGACAGCGCTATCTACCGCTGGCAATCTGCAGGTAGATGATGCAATCTTAAAGGTGACCTACAGAAACAAAGCATGTTTCCTCCGCATTTGTTGAAGCAGCTACAATAATAAGCTTGAAGCATTCCAGCTAAGAACTAACCCTTGGCTTATAGGGGAGCAAGTTAATTATGCTGCAGAAGCTCCTGAGATGCAGGTTTATGTAGGTGACCTACATGTGACAAGCAGAATCCTTCTTCTCCATACCCCTGCATCAGTCAACTGATGCCACTGAGTCTCTGGTGGAGAAAAAATACCCCTAATAAGGTAACACCACGTTAGTCTGGCATCAGTGAGTTTCTGCACGCAAAAGCAATGAGATTACAAAGCAGCAACTATGCATCTGGTATCAAGACTCAGTTAAGTTCATGCCGTAGTTTGTTACCTTAGTTACTCTAAATTCATGGTACGAGAGCTGAATGTAGCAGAATGTTAACTCCTTTAGAAGTGATCTACTTCCCTAAGTTGCTCCGGTTATTGCTTGGTGCTTTGCAAACCTGTGCAGGATGGACAGGCTCTGGCAATAGGCTAGCCAAGCTGGCTTCTTCCTACCAGCCCAATGCGGTGCACACTAACACTTGGGGCAAGTTCTGCTTTCAGGTATCGCTTCCCCAGGGGATACCACACAGAAGTTCCTCATTAGATTCAGCAGTGTAAGTTCACAACATGCTGTTTTGTCCAATTATATCAGCCACAACCAAAATTTCAGGACTTTCTGTTGCAGGGATCTCACACAACTCTCCCTTCTGGGCATATACTCACCAGATACCCCTGGCATCAGGCCAATCTCGTGCCATCCCAGATGCCAACAGAAGAGGAGAAACAGGTTTGTCAAACAAGAAGTGATCATCAATCAGCTGCTGCTGCTCCGCATCAGTCATGTTCCTTAGGGCATAGTACTTCCCCTTGAGATCACCTCCCAGACTGCCCAGAGCTGAAAAAGAGGCACTTTTAGGATGGGAGCAGAGACTACAAACATTCCCAGAACTTTAGAGACGCCATTCAAACTATCTGCTTTTGTTGGTTCCTCCCTTGCTTTCATCTGTATGGCAATGACTTTGCGTGGCATTACAGAACTTCAGGCTGTATCAGATGATTCGTATGCACCTTCCAGGCAGAAACAAGCAGTCTTTGTTCCCTTACATCAAGTATGGGATCGTTACTGCTGCTTAACTGTAGAAGTGAAGTGCTTTCTCCCAAGGAGAATCAAGGTCACGAATACAACAAGCAGTGTTCTCATCAAGGACTGTTACCCTGCCCTTGAGAAGTTTTGGAACAGTGACAGGATAGCACCTTGAGAAAGTATCCTTTCCTCTCCATTAAAGTAGGTGGGAGGCAACAGAAAGAACTGCCGCTGAGGAGTTCCACTGAGAACTAGAGCTCGCTCAGAGCTGGACTATACCTCTAAGCAAGTTGAATGTTAATAAAAGTCAATTAAAAGAAGCCACAAAATACTGCAACCATGACTCAAGCCCTAGGGTTGCTCCATACCTATTACATCTCAGGTTTGAGCTGTGATGAACCAACCTATTTCCCCACACACAGAAAGAAGCTTCCAAGATCAGCAAAGGTCAACTTCATACAGTCCAACTTCCCTGACGTGTTCCTGCTCTGAGTACAAACTGCAACTCTGATGCAAACATAATCCAAGCTTTTTCAGGGAAGGTTCCACATTCAAGTTAAGCCTTGAGGAAGGCAGCTTCTGCCAACCGCCTCCGTTCTCCAACTGCACAGAGCACCTCCTTGCCTAGACGAGGTCAGCAGTTTCCCCTCGTTGCCCGATTCAACACTTTACCTTCAACAGAGAGCTTTTCAATAGCCCGTCTCTCTCCCCTGCTGCAATGAGGGGGAAGGCAGAATCCACGGATGCTCCTGCCAGTTCTCACACGAGAGCTCAGCACATAATTAGGATCCAAGTCGTCACCACCCTACAAGATCAGAAAATTAGTCAGTACTGCCTTGTTGCTAAGATGCTTACCCTAAATACACACAGGTCATGTGCACTTATATTTGAGACTGACTAGCTGTCCTGTAATATGATGCACTTCAGGACCATTTTTTCCAGCTTTCTAGTAAGTATGAGAGTAACAAATTCCTTGTTTTGAGGATAAGACTATGGCTATTAAGTATGTGCTAGAAGATAGGGATACCATTACTTTTACACCCATCTCAGACCCAGATCCCTTCTGTTACTCCTTTCACTCTGCAATCCAGAGGTATCAACATGACACAAATCCTTGCTTAGGTAGGTGTTTACTCCTGCAAATGAGGGTTACTCATTACTGTCAAAGCGTTCTCATTTTTGAGATGCCCTATGGCTAGCCAACCAAGATAGCAGTTGGAATTCCCAGAGACTGCAATAACATTTGAAGTCTGTAAGACAGGCAGAAACCTCTACTTCCAGCCGTAACGATGGCTACTCTATAACATGAGACCACTGGCTGATTTTTAGCATACATCATACAGTAGGAAGAGTTAAGGTTTCTAACAGCCCTGGGACCGGGTTGTTTCACACAACTAGCACAGCCCAAAGAAATACGTGCTCAACGTGTTTGGCATGACTTACATTGCAGCGGCACATGAAGCAAGTCCTGCTTGTCAGCCGCCTGGTTCTACCCAGTTACTGACAACCTACTGCAGCAGGCTCTTAAGTAAGACTGCAGCGGGCACAGTGCCTGCCAGCCTGTGCATGGTGAGAGAGAGAGAGGACAGAGCCCGAGCAATCCGTTTAGGCAACCGCTCACAGCTTTCCCCAGGCCTCAGATCAGTGAGTATCGGTAGCTGAACAAAAACGTATACCTGCAGGTTATCAGCATTCAGGTCGGTCTTGTGCTCATCAGTTGGTTTGTAGCCACCGTGCCTGTCCTCAATAACCGGATCAAAGAGTTCCTTAAACACTTCATAGGATTCTTCGTCGCCAGCTACGCATCCTACTGTCATTATGAAGGGGTGGCCTGGAGTGGTAACAAAGGCAGAAGAGCTAAGTTGGGTGATGCTCAGCCGTACTCCAGCACAGCACTAACCAGGCGAGTTTCTTCACGGCAGATCTACTCACTGAGAAATGCACTCACCTAAGAGCAGTTGGGAGACCCTACGTTTTACATTTCACCCAGTTAGTCAAACGCAGCGCTATGGGAAACCATAGCAGTCGCCATTAAGCCACACTCTCGTCAAGCTTTGGTTTAGGGCAATTTTGCACGGCACATCCAATTTTACTAGCTAATGCAAACCCGTAGATAGAACTACGCTTAACCATGCTTTGCTGTGAGCAAGCATGCAATCGCTTTGTTCGCTCCGCTACAGACAGAACCGCATTTTCATAGTCTGCTCATTAACACCGCCTCCACGAGCTTAGCTTAAGTCACCATACTGAAAAGCAGCGGGTACTTCAGCTGGCTCCCACAGAATATCTCAGCGCATTTTACCGGGATTATCAACCCCAGTCTGAATGACATCATCCAGGGTGAAGCCACTGGGCGTGACTCTGTCTCTCAGTTTCTTGTACAAATCCAGGGTTAGCACTTTGGCCATGTGGTTGTTGTGGGTGCTCAGGTCCGGGTACTCCTCCTCGGGAGGCAGCCTCTGATTATTTAGTTGGGCCATTTTGATATTGCTAGAGTAAAAATAAACACTGTAATGTTAACACGTATCTGGCATCCGCTCCCCCTTGCTTTCATAGAAGTGCTACAGAACATCGCATAACCGCTTTGGAATAGACGAGCTCAGAACAGCCGGGTAAGCCCACACAGCTCAGAGGATTTTTTTCCCCCCCCGGTTGCATAAAAATGAGAACACGTTTGAGCATTGGCTTTTTTTTTTTTTGGTTGGGATTTGAAGTATTTAGCAGAGCAGTTACATAATGGGAGCGCCTGGGAATTGCTGTGTCAGATCGCATGGAGGAGCACAGCCGTCCCTCGGAGCGTGCAGGGTTTGCTTTGCTGTCAAGGAGCACTTCCAGGAAGGAGGGAGAGCAGAGCGCCCTGCAGTCCTAACGGTGCCGCCGTTACCTGGGTTGTCAACCCCGGTCTGAATGACATCATCCAGCGTAAATCCACTGGAAGTCTGCTTGTCCCTCAACTTCTTGTACAGGTCCAGGGTCAGCACCTTGGCCATGTGATTGTTGTGCACGCTCAGGTCGGGGTACTCATCGTCAGCGGAGTACTTCATCTTCAGGAGGTTGTGGCTGTTTGAGAAGGGCATGGCTGTCCCTACAGCGGTCGCTGGGGGAAAAGAGGGAAGCCTATCACCAGGGGCCCGGGGGAGGCCGCCAGGCACCAAGCAAGGTCACCTTGGCTTCGCTTCCACCCGCACCTTCCGCACCTTCGTTGCCACAACACCTTCCTCAAGGCCGGGCAAGGAGGAAAGGCCGAAAAAAAAAAAGAAAAAGAAAAAGAAAAAAAAAAAGGGAACTTTTCCCAGCTCCGCAAACCTCGTCCCATCCTTCAGCATCCCGGTCCGGACGCTCCGTGGCTCGGCCGGGGCGCGGGGAGGCGGCGGGGCAGCACCCGGCGGAGCTCCGCGGAGCGGCCGTTGGGGAGCGCCGCGTCCGGTGCCGGTAACCGGCAGCGCCGAGCTGGGGAGCGGGGCGAGCGGGCAGCGCTCAGCGAGCCGTTACACAACGGACGGCTCCCTCGGGGGACGCGGCTGGGGCGAGCGTATGTAACTACCCTGCTAAATACCGGGGTGAGCTGCTTTCAGAGCGGGGCTCCGGCTCAAGCTGCGGCCGCACCCGGTACGCACCCGGCACCTGCCCTGCACCGCGCCTCCCCGCCGCATCCCGCTCCCCCCGCCGCTTTCCCGGCCGGACCGGCTCCAACCCACACCGTTAAAAATACATTTTTCTTATAAAAGTTAAATCGTTTCCTTCTTCTTTTCTTTAAGCTGCAGGCGGCTCGGCTGCCCCGGGACTTACCGAGGGCTCTACAGCCAACGTAAGGACTTCAGCGCCCGCTCCGCACCCACCCGCTGCCCAAGCCGGAGTGGAGCCCCGAGTCAGCCGCCGCGCCCCTTTTATATAGAGCGCGACCCGCCGCCTCATTGGCCGCTATTTATAGCCCATTCATTCCATTGGTCGAGCCGCGAGGGGGCGGAGCCAGCGGCTCCTCCTGACCAGTGAAGGCGTGCCGCCATTTTGCGCGGCGGTTGGGCGGCCGGTGGCGTTGGGCTCGTGGACTGTCCGCCTCGAGCCTGGAGCGGTAGCCGTCGTGACCTCGTGAACGCAGACGTGCACGTACATACATCCGTCTCAGCGGCCACCGGCAGCCTGAACATGGCAGCCGTTAGGCACCAAGCCGGGCTCAAGCGGCTTTCTGCTTCCATCCTTGCTAGCTGGCTCCTTTTACCTCAGATTTGAACATAGGTTTATTGTGTAACGCGCTGAAGGTCTCTTGTTGTTGCTTGCAAAGAAAGGACCTTAATTTTATTGAAGAAAGGTTGATTTTCGTGTGGGGACAGGAGCAGAAGGGCATCTGACCCATCCGTAGCTCACATTCAGGCCATGGGGAGGCCATGGTGACTGTTGCCGTGCAGGGCTTGTCCCAGAGCTCTAATGCAGCCCAGAGTTCCGTTTTGCAGAGAGAAAGTGAATGGCAACCTGGAGCTGCCCCTCACGTAACAGTCTCTTTACCTATCTCCATAGTGCAGTTATCTCACAGTTCATCCTCGCCTTTACCAGCACTGCTGCATTGGAGCTGTGTGTCAGAGAGGTGGATGGCATCTTCCCTGCCATGCTTCCTTCACAGAACCCCAGCATGGCCTGGGTTGGAAGGGACCTCAAGGATCATGAATCTCCAACCCCCCTGCCAGGCAGGGCCACCAACCTCCCCATTTACCAGACCAGGTTGCCCAGGGCCTCGTCCAACCTGGCCTTGAACACCTCCAGGGATGGGGCATCCACAGCCTCCCTGGGCAGCCCGTTCC
>PPHD01024667.1:0-12046 GCA_002909625.1 Bambusicola thoracicus
ATTTTTGTCAGTCTTTTTCTTCTCTCCATTAAGTTAGTGCTGTTGTGGGAAAAAATGCAGCGCTCTTACAGGATTTAAATGCAACATAAATGCTTATTGGAATTTTCAGAGGCCCTTGGAGAGAGACAAAACCAATATTTTTGGCATTCCAGTGAGTGACATAAATGAAACCAGGCACCAAACACAAGTGTTACATGAAAAATTGTGATCTAAGGTGCTGAGAAATGGATAAGCAGATTGATTGCATCTGGGCTGTGTCTTGGGCAGACCTTAATCAAATAATCTTAGATTTGTGTTGTTCACTCACCCTCCATCTCTGAATTTTCTGCCTACTTAACTCTACATATTCAGTTTGTGGCAGTAAATAAGGAGTGAGCGTTGTCACAGGCTGTGGCTCCAGCAGTGGTCTGTCTGTGCTTGGTTCTCTGCAGTGTAGCACAATAGCTGATGACAGAATTGTCATCAACTACAGATACACTTCCCCATCCTCTTGACCCTGTTATGCTTCTGCTTGTTGGGGTAATACAGCAGATCAGAGTAGTTTGTAGTTTTGGACATTTGCCACCATATGTAGGCACATGGGTCGTGTGTGTTACTGCTACCTATGAAAAGGAGAGCTGACCCTCTAGGATCCTGTCTGAAATTGCTCATTTCACAGAGGTTATAGAAGTTAATATGTACTAGATAAGCACTTGAACAGAGATGACTAGAGATATGAAGAAAAGTCCTGTATTGCCTTAACACAACCTTCACCCAGTGAGCAACATTCACCCAGTGAGTTCTGTCCTATTTCCATAATAGAAACTGTGAAAGGCACATCCCGTGCCTGTTGCATGTTACTGCGATTCAGTTTAATATGGTTCCTGTCCCTCACTTACTTTCACGGCCACAAAGTGTTAATGCAAATGACAAGTCCAGTTTGCTTTCATCCAGAGATGTGTTTATTTTATTCACTGAATCTGCCATTCGCCTGTGTGTTTTCTAATTCTGATATGGTGTGTTGTTTCTTGGTGGTGGGGTTTTTTTGTTTGTTTGTTTGTTTTTTTTGTTTTGTTTTGTTTGAGATCAAATACAAATAGGCAGGGTTTCAAAAGACATAGAAGATTATAGGGAAGCTGCTCCTTGGGGTTCTGCTACGTGTCTGTGCAGCATCTGTGTGTTGTGTAACAGCTGTCATTCTGTGGGTCCCGGGGTGGCATTGACAGGGAGTCACTTTTTCTTTGGATGTTGCCACAGCACTTGGAGATCTACCTGAGAGAACGCAGCTGTGCTAGATGGTGAAGCACAAGGAGCTGAACCAAACCTGCCATGAGGTGGCCCAAATTGGCAAGCCAGGATCATGGCAACAAATACAACCATCAGCACAGTATCTTAAGATGTGTCTAAAAAAACAGGCTATAATTTCTTCCTAATACAAGAAAATATGAATTCATTACTGTCTGTGGCTGGTTTGGTTAACTGCAGCATAACTAATGGGATAGATCAAGGATTTATTTCAGTGCTCCAAGGTGTTTGTATGGGAATCTTTCCTTCTTTACTGACTTGGGAGTGTTTCAGTGGAATGTTTATAGAGAGTTTCTAAAAGGCGGTATCTCTTCCACCCCTTTTCTTTTTCTCTTCTCTTCTCTCTCCTCCATGTGTGCATATAGTTGATGAATGGCTTACCTGTGTAAGGGAGACTGTCAAAAATCACTCTAGTTTGGATTGATTTTGCCTCTCAGTTTAAGAAAAAGCCAGCAAAATCAGAAAGCTCATCCTGACAGTAAATGATGCAGTAAGACAAAGCACCTAGAAATCAGGATTTGAAACATTTATAGAAATAAACATCAAAACATATATTAGTAATTCCCAAGCTATAACTAAAGATTTTTTTTTCTCCATCACAAGCCAATTTTTAGTGTCTGTTAGGAACATATTTTTTTTGTGTGTCTATAGCAGTCATCTGATGAATGCAAGAAAAGTAATTTGAAATCGTCATGTAGAAATGTTTACTCAAAGAAAATAGACGTTCATCAAAAATAAAAGGAACCTATATATTCTGTGACAAGTGTTTTGATCATTTCTTACTGAAGAAAGTTGCACAATGTCTAATTATCTTCTCTCCAGGATTTGTACAATCCTGTATTCACAAAAGAAAGTCTTACCCTTGTATCTTTATCAGCATTTTCTCAACCTGAAACCTCATGAAGACAGTCTTTGATTACCTGGGAAGAGCAGGTAGCTATAGAAACATTCATCCTCTTTCCCTGCTATACATGTTTGTTCTTGCTCGGGTTGTCTACCTAGAGACTGCTATTTTTTTTAACAGATCCTTTTGTGTTCTAGCATCCAGTTTGGGAACCTCTTTCCAGAATGACACTGTAGTTTTTTTGTACGGTTATCTAGATATTTTGAGCTTTGAATTTATTCTAGTGTTTATTATTAAGTCTCAGTTGACTACTATTCATTCAACAGTCTCTATTTTTACCCCATTTCCCATTCTTCCCTCTGGCTCTCAAACATGCCTACTCTGCTCTTGATACTTACAGGGCAGGAGAAAGAAAGATCAGTGCTCTTTCTGGGCAAATCCCAGAGATACTTTAAATCAAAAACCATAACAAGTTGGGTCTTAAAAATTCCTGATGCATGCTCTTGCCAATTTCTTTACATTTGTTATGTATCCATGCATAGCCCTAAGATACCTAGAACTGACTATCTGAATGTACAGAAGAGGATAATGATTCAAAATCCTTCCTTGGTAAATCTGTAAACTTTTGACCAATAACCTGAAGCCTGTACTGGTAATGTTACCAACTCTGTATTTCTTTTATGCTTGACAATGTATCTCAGTAAACATCAAGAAACCCTCTGAAATAATGCTGTTTATTGCAACACAGAATTGTAAATTAAGCTGTTTTGTATTCCAATTGATAAAGCAGTGATTCACGTATGACTGCAAAAGCCACAGGTAAAAGACCTGTAAGCATCAATATGCTGGTGCATTCTAATAAAAGAGGAAAGAGGCTGGAAGCAGATAAGAGAGGTAGTGACACAGAGAAGAAAGGCAGTTCAAGCAAGAGTAAGCAAAAAGCACTCATTTGTGAAGAAGGAACTAAAGATTCTCAAAATGTCTAATACAAATACTGAAACTGTGGAAGAAAGCTTTAAATAACACAGCTGGAACATAAGTAACACTAAGAATAGTACAGACTGGGCTTCAGTTAGAGGAAATTAATCTTTATTTAACTAGATGTACTAATCCCCGTGTTTATGTAAGGATGAAGTGACCAAAAGTTTCCAATGTCTTATGCGTAAGATTCTGTTTTTTCCTTCTGTGAGTTTTGCTATAGCTGTGACAAAAATTAAACACTGTAAAATTAGACAAGAAGGGTGAGTAGGGTGAGTAGTGTTCAGGGGTTAAACAAGGTAAGTTAATTCTTCCCCAAAGTGCTGAGCTGTCAAGTAGTGGGTTGATTTTGGTAGTTTCAAAGGGAAAGAGTATGGTGTCCTTATGGGAAACGTTGGTGCTTGTGTAGGTGAATGAGGGAGGTACTGTGGTCATTAGAGCAAAAAACAGCAAAGGAAGAAGTTCTGATATTTCCCTCTCTAACCCAATTCTCTGTCTGACTTTCCTCACTTGCTTCTTCTTGCTTGAGTCTCTAGAGAGCTGATGCCCTAGTCATTCCAAACTGCAGTTTATTATGTGATCTAGAGATCTGCTATGTATGAACTGGCAAGAGAGATCTTTAGTACTATCACATAGAAGTATTTGTTTTTTTGATGAAGGTAAAGACATCTGATGGCAAGAGGTTCTCTTGACAAAAGTTGTGCATAAGTATTTGGCTAGATAAGGTTTGTGTGTGCTAAGGTTTTCTGCAAAGTGGAATTAATTTTTCCTTTAATTCCCTGAGTGTTAGGGATTTACCTTAGCTTATTATACAGGTTCCTTCTACAGGTGGTGTACCAGGTAGTACCTACCTTACAGTAGGTACTTGTAATTTGTCTTCCAAGGCTTTTGTGTACCTTTCTGTGTCTGTTTTCACAGTTAAATGTCACTTGGAATCCACAAATGAAGCTGGATGCAACTCCATCCTTTTATGCAGGTCAACTTCCTTTGACATTTGTTGCACTCACAGTCAGAATATTGTTTTCTGAAGAAACTGCTTCTCTTTTTGTTCTTCTCTCATGATCTTAATCTTACTCCTGTCAAAACTTCCTTATCTGAGTCATTTTTCTCTCATTTGTGCTGTTTCAGATACCTCATTTTTCTTATTACTTTGTCAGAGGGATTTTGCATCCTTCAAGCTTCAGCTTTTACAGAAAAACATGGCAAGCAGGGTTTCTGATGGCTGCAGGAAAATCTGTTGTCACAGTCTTCTTCCACTTGAATGGAAACTGTCAAAGTTTAATTGCTCTCTTTTGTCCCTGAGCTAAGACACAACCCTGGCAGCAAAACACTGGGACTCACAGGTTAGCATTTATGGTACAGCACCTCTACATCAACAAGAATTAAGCTCCAAATTGTCACTAGGGCCATACTTAAAGTATTTTCCTTCTGATTTAGCCTTCTTAAGAATCACAGATGTACTTTCCAGTGAATCATTTTATATAAATATCATGAGTAACATGATATTATATACATTATATATGTAGTCCCCATTACTTTTACAGTGTCAGACGGAGTGTTTTTAAACCAATACTGAATTTTTTCATAAGCTGAAGGATCCTGGATCTGCAAGTGCTATATTTAAAAAGAGTCATAGAGAATCATATCAGTGAAAAAATAATAACTAGGGCTCCCTTGGGTACTGTTTTATTTGTTCAGTGGGGGCATTTTTTATGGAAAGGCTTGAGTTCTTGCTTGAAACAATGTGCTCTCAGAGTACTGAGGTTCAGCTGTTACCTGAGAATATTACAGTAGCACACACTTATGCTATCTGTATGGTAAAGTGCCCTTTAAATGGAAATATTCAACATTTACTCTGAGCATTGTATATCTAAAAAGATAAGCAATATTTTAATAATATTTTTATGTCAGAAATAAATTTAGCTTTGACTGAACTTTGGTTCACAAATGGGTACGAGAAGAGGTTTTGGTTAATGTGTGGTACTAGTAATTGGTGTGTTTCAACATGAGCTAGTAGAATAAAGGTGTGTTTGTGCAGGCGATGATTAGACATGATTTTTAATGAAAGAATTATCTGTTCTTCTATATTGCCATGCTGTTCAGCATTCAGCAAGTGGGAAGTAGTCTGGCTTCCCCTCTGACTTCTTGGCACTGTGCAGCAAGCTCCTGAACAATGTGGCGAGCAGTCCTCATTACTCCTTCCAGACCTTCTCAGCAAGTATGGCTCACTGGAAGGATGGAGAGAGAAGGTATAAAATCATCTGAATGAGAGAGATTCTGCTTGCTTGCTTTGAATATTTATTGAGGACGGGGGAGGCAGAAAGATAAACAACAAACCAAGGCATAGGTAGATGTTTGACTTCAGTGAGCATTTTCTGTCGGAGTATATTTTTTAAGCAGATTACATCTTGTTCTCCTATTATAGTTCTTGTCTTTGAGCAATGGAACTGCAAGAAACTGAGGTGTTCAGGTGTTGCCCTCCTGTACATGGACAGCCTAGGTGGGAAAACATATCTGTTTGCTATATTTTTGAGGGTGAGGTATTATTACTTGGCTGTCAGTAGTCATAGTAACACTACTTTCCTGTGGCTGCTGAATGCTTGGTGTTGAAGGTTTCTTTCGTTCTCGCAATCTGTTTTTCTATTTGTTTATTTTTCTTGTCGGAATTTGTTCCTCTGAGATTTTAAAACTAATTTGACAAGTTAGCCTATAATTTAACATGTCAAAAATTGGAGGTGCTTCCACAGCTTTTGCACTTTTTATTTGTTTGTGCCTTAGAGTTTATCTTACTCTGCCAAATTGTTTCAATACCCTAAATTTAGGACAGGCTTCTCAGCTGGTGTTGATGGGCAAAGCTTCAGTAGAGCTCTTAGGGTATGTCTACACAGATGGGTGCAGACAGCTGCGAGCTTCTCTGTCCACTGTATGAGCCAGCCAAAAGCAAGCCAGTTCTGTTCTGGAAGTTGCAGAGCTGTTTTAGTGTGATACTGTGCCCAAACATTTATCTACTGCCTCTTTGGCAGAGATTCCAGGTCTGAGCTGGCTCTTGTCTTCCTGCCTGGAAGGTGAACAGGAGTGTTTGTGCCTCTCTCCATCTTTCATTTGAGAAGGCATATCCTTGGCTGCTGCTCAGACCTTAGCTCCTGTTAGATTTTTTTTACCATTCCTTTAATGATTTTCATTTACATCTGTTCAGGGATTGTGTTGTTTTACTTTATTTATTTTGGTGTCTGAGAACTCTGTTTTCTTTCTTTCAGTTATTATCTCCAAAGGCCAGATTGAATGTGTCCCCCAGCATGCTCCTTACAGCAGTTTCCATCACCCTTGAGCCCCTTGTTATCACCGGTGTGCCTCCACACCCACATGAAGTACAATTCGTGTACATGAAGGGACCAAATCCCAGTCCATGCACAATGTGTGAATGAAGTAGAGTCCCAAAAGTCTTAGCATGACAAAGGTGCCATCTGTGCCTCTGTAAACTTGAGGCCCAGTGTTTGTGTGACATCTTCTGTGGGAGGTGGTATGAGAAGCCAGAAGCCCCTGTGCCCACAAAGCCTGACTGGCAAGGGTATGTAGATAAGCTGTAGGGGACACTGTGCCAGGAGGTTAGGCCACTTCTGATGTATTTAAGTGTTTGGAGCAGAGGAACAGTAGGGCTGTTGTGCATGGATCCCTGATTTCTTTTTTTAGATGGTCTGAAGACACTGGTTAAAAGAACTGATGAAGATGATAACTGCTGTAAGAAAGACTGCAAATATATAAATCAGATTGTGGAATAAGATTATGATTTTATCCCAGAAAGGTGCAGGTGGCTGTGACAGGGACAGTGAAGCCAGAAAAAGAAAACTGCACAATGAAGGAAAGAAAGAATTGGGGAAAAAGAAAAAAAAAAAAGTTAAAGCAGCCATGATGAAGAAAGAATATACATTGAAACTATAAGAAAATAATTAAGAATATTTGACACAGTTTCCAGATTTTATCATTTTATTACATTTCTGCGGTGGGCAATGCTTTCAGAGTCCCTCAGGACAGCATCCTTAGCAATAGGGAAAGCACAGCTCTTGGCTTCACAGCTGTGTGAGGAGAAAGTGAACAGTTTCCTTAGGTTGCCAACCACACTGTCTGGAAAAAGGAAAGGAAAAAACTACTGATTAATGTTTTACTATACAAAGTACGTTTTTTTAATTGAGAAAACTTTTGCCATGTTCTGTATTTAGAAGAAACTTGTGACTTCAGCATTAAAGCTACACAAAGCAGCACTGGGAGTCACCACTGCATTGCCTTGACTGTGTGAGTCTGCGCCCCCCTGCCTCACAATTCCTTTTCCTCTGAGAGTCAGGAAATCTATTCCAGTTATTCTTTCTAAAAGCAAAATTCTGATCTCTAGAAGGGATGAGATTTCTGAGATCTGCGTTTGTATTTTTCTGGTTTTATAGCAAGTTTGGATTCTCAATATGTAAGTAAGGAATGTTTTTCTCAGTGAGAGAAAGTGCCAAGCCCAGTCTGCTACCAGTAGATTAAAGTAGATTTTTTTTCCTGGCTTTTGTTTGCAGTCTCACCAAATTGCTGCTGAAATTAGAATTAGAAAAAAAGAAAAGAAAAAATCAGTTCAGTCTCAATCTCTGCATTAATTAAATAGTGGTAAGAAGATGGAAAAGCAGAAAGAAGATTTAATACTTTTTTTTTTTTTTTTTAAATAACTTTGATCCAACTCTTCCTTCCATTTGAAAGAACAGCTGAGCAATGCAATTTGGAATCACAGAAGAGTCAAAATATGCATGTCAGTGCAACTCTTTTTAATGTAGCAACATAATGCCAGCTTGTGCTAGAAGAAGATTCAATTTACTTTATATGTTGAGTGTAATTAAAAATGATGACATTACATTTATGGTCACTTTATATTTACAGTTTCAGAGACAAAAGAGATAAGACTCATGTACTATGTGTGTGACAGGGGCATCTATATTCACAGCCATTTCCTGCTTTCTACATCTTTGTGTGCCAGCCATCTGCTGATGATGTGCTTTCTCTAATTTAGATGATAAGGTCCCTGGGTTATCAATCTAGCTTTTAATATATTCTCTCTAAAGTATAGCTGGTAGTTATAATAATGAGAGCTAGTTAGAAGAAATAATACACTGACAAAAACTTTCTTCCCAGTTATCTGATAATTGCATTTGATTAGGTAGGTGTGTGCAAAGCTCAGGTTGAGATATTTTCTGTTTCATGTATAACTTGTACACAGCACTTTTGGGACCTCTCACAGAAGATATGTTGACACACTCACATGACTATAATGCTCTCAGCTGAAGCATTCAGTGCCGCACAGCAGAAAACGCTGCTGAGGGAAACAAAGAAAATAGCATTCATTGCTGTTTTTCCTATTATCATTCCAGATGTTCAAAATGAAGCTATTGACTGTCAGCTCTGGGGAAATATTCAAAGGAGAAAAGAGCAGCTAACTATATAACTCCCACTGAGAGTCAGAATGGGTGAGAATGTAGAATATCATAGCATTACCTAAGAGCAGTAAAAAAGCAAGCGTCCAAACTACTTCCTGGGCTCCTGACTTCTGAATTGTTGCAGTGGGATATAAAACTCAGAATGACACAAATGAAGAGATGAGAATCACGTATAGGCTTTTATCTCCAGTTGGCTTCTGGAAGAGATGCACATGCCATGTATAACACAGGCTGTAGGCCATCCAGATTTGAGAGTAGAGAACTGAAGGCTCAGTGTGTTATGACTCACAGGAAATGGCACTTTGAATGATCTCCTTGCAATTCAGCATTGTGTGAGGACTGAATTGATGTGAATCGTTGGTTTGTTGGGAATCATTGTCAGAAAGTAAAGAAAGCCAAGCAGGTAGGCATTCTAGAAGCACTTACTTTCTTCTGTTAACATTGGTTTCTATTGGTTTCCAAGTTAATTGGAAAATTTCAGGTTTTTCTTTGCGTTATTTATATCTTAAGGAAGCAAGGACTGTTATCAGGATTGATCTACACAGAAAAAGGTCACCCAGATGAGCATCAGACCTAGTAAAGCGTGTCCCGTGTTACATCATTCTCCTTTATACAGCAGAATGTCTTCCTGTTTCCTCAACTTGCTAGAATTAAATCATCAGGCAATATGGACAGCAGTCATTTTGACTGTGGTGATTTCAATATCAGCTTCTCATGAACACTGCAACAGCAAATCAGTGCAAAACACTCAGCTGTACTCTAAGAGGGTCTGACAGAAAGCTCACTGCCAAGGAAAGACAAAGTGACATCATAGCCTAAAAAGAAACAAACCCCATTTTGTCAGTTGGTACAGCTTTATAAACTTCGCAGGAGTTTATGAGAACACCAGTCATCTTTTTACCATGCAGATCACCTATCTGAGGTTATCTGTATCCCGCAGTCTTTGATCCCAACACTTCTTTAGAAGCCTTTTGCATGTCCTCTACCAGTCTCCTTCAACAATTGTCTGTGGGCTTTTTTGTTTTGTGCCAATCTGTTTGCTGCAGTTTTTCAGGCTGACAGGCTTTGTGCATGTTCAGAGGATTTGTTCTCAAATATGAAGTAGCCAAGTGTGCACTTACTGAACTTGTGCATGAAAAAATTGTTCACTTAACCATACAAAATTGCAAGCAAGCATTTGCTTTCAAAACGGTGTCTTTCTGTGTCTTTTTCTCATACGCTCATTAAGCACTCCAGAAAACCTAGGAATAGAAAGAGGGGCTTAAGATGCTTTAAGAAAAAAGTGTTCTTGTTTTGTTGCTATTCATTTGTACTTGTTAGTGCGAAGAAGTCTCATTCAATCCCACTGGAGTTGCTACCATGCAAACATGTCATAATAGACAATCCTTGTCCCAGTGATTTGCCAGGCTAAAGAAACTGTGGGCAGTGGTCCAGAGAAAAGGAAAACAGAGGAATGGAATCACTTGGCTGAAGGCTCAGTGAATTTACTGTGATCTGGAGAAGTGAAAAACGTGAGCCTGTGCTATGGTTCTGTATAATACTATAAGCTTGTCCCATTGTTTCAGTGCAGAGCTGAATAACCTTGCTCTCATTACCACATCATCAGTGGGGGAGGTGAATAACAGAAACTAAGTTGTGCTCTGTATCTACATCTAATTATTCTATTTTATTTTTATTTTTAATGAGTTCCCTCCCAGGACAGATATTTTAAAAGATGTTTTTTAATTCCTAGATTGCCTGGTTTGCTGTGGAGAACTGAGGGGTTTCCAAAAGATGTATGTGCTAGTAGATTTTTATGTCTAGATCAAATAAGGACACATTTTTCCACTGTGCTAGGAATAGACTGGCTATGTGGGTATAAAGCTGCACACTTTGTCAAAAGGAACTGCACCTGTATACAGGAAGTTATTTTCATTGTGGGAGGGAAGCACAATTCTCCTCTGTTAGGCTGCAGAAGGATGCTGTCTCCCATGCAACCTACCAACTCTTGAAAATGTATTACAGAATGGAGTGATGAGAAAAAAAGTTATTTCCTACTTTTTTTTTCCTCTGGCTTTTTCCTTTGGCTCTCTGATTCCAGAGAGTGTAGGAATCATGATGACAAGGTTTGGACTGTTATTTCCATTTGAGTTCATGTGTGTATGCACACATACACAAATGTATGTTGCTATATGTGTTAGAAATAGTAGAAAGGCATTTCTATGCCTCTACTCAAAGGCTGTTGAAAATCCAGGGAGAAGAAGACGTTTCCATGCTCACTTTAATAAACATAATCTACTACGGTGCATCTCTGAAAATATAGGATTAAAAGATACAGTGTTCTTGATAGCAGAGAACTGGTACTTATTTACACTCAAATACCTCAGCATGATATGCTGGAAATACAAAGTGATCAAATTCCCTTTGATATCAAGGGAATAGTTTAAGTATTGCTGGTCTAATCTGTCAAGGATGCTCAGTTACCCTTTTCATATTATTTCTCAGTCTGCAAACCAAGGGCAACGTAACCATTGGAGATACCATTGCCTATTACTTTGCAAGCACACAGTCACTGAACCAACCTACAGATAAAGCCTCTTAAAGCCACAGGTTCTCAGTGTGCTCAAACAGTGGAGTAGAAGAAGATGAGTGAATTGCAGAGGCTCTCTGTAAGCTGTAGATAACGGAAATGCTGACACTACATCAGCACTTCACAGTGCTCAGCAGCTCTGCTCTGTTCTTACTACGAATAATGCTCCTCTGTAATAGACACAGAGTGTATTAAACTTCTTATGTCCTCATTAAACTTGCACTCATTTCTGTATTTAACCTGAAATATTTATGACTGGAATGTCATTTGTATTTGGGAAGTGAAACATTCTTAGGTGTCCATATTCTTAGAGGAACATGGGAATTGTTGCATTAAGTGCATCTGATGCACTGATATTATGATCAGTGTCAATGCTTCAAAGTGAAATAACATAAAATATAAGTACGCTGAAATAAGTGGGTTTTGATTGTCTGACAAATCTAAAAAAAAATTGAGTTTTTTTGAGATTTATCTGCAAAAACAGATCAAAATCCAGGAGAAATCGGCGTTTTTTTATCACTTTCTAAAAAGACAGCATTCTGAAAATATGTGAATGAAATGCTTTGTTTTCAAAAATTTGTTTTCTTTCCAATTGGAAAAAAATAAATTTATTTTAAATTTGTGAATAACCATTCACATCAACTGATTAGTTAAAGTCAGGTAAGCTATGTATTTTTTAATACCTTCTTTTTTTTTTCCCATGAAGAAAAAAAGGCACTAAACCTTGAAGAAAATAAACTTCAAGAAATTCATTGCTTACCTTGTGCCTGTGGCTAACTTCTGACCAGAGCCATGACAATAGTTATTTAGTTTTTGTATTGCCTGTCCCTAGGGCAAAACATTTTGTGCTTTTTTTTCTAAGTAGAGGTGGAAATAGTCATTTTATTATGCATGTTGAATTTCTTATAG